>CM055403.1:192384288-192416380 GCA_029228625.1 Pseudolycoriella hygida | reverse complement strand
TTCCGCACAGTTAAAAAGCGTGTAGACGGCATTACGTTGGTCCCCTGGTCAAACGGCCAATGTTTAACATGGGATGCAACATGTGCGGACACCTTCGCTCTGTCATACGTCCGTCAATCATCGCAAAAAGCTGGTACTGTCGCTGAAAACGCTGCCTGGTTAAAACAAAAGTTATATTCTCCTGCAATAGAACAACATTTTGTTTTCATTCCAGCAGCAGTCGAGACAATGGGGCCGTGGTGCGTCATCCGGCTACCCTAGATCAACATCATTCTTTTTCCAAAGGATAAGTTTGGCTATCCAGCGTGAAAATGCCATCTCAATTATGGATACATTACCTATCGGATAAAAACTCGATGAAATTTATCAGTGTTTATAACTTGATATTTAAAAAAAATTATTTTGATCTTAAATCGGCGAACTGATGAAACGAAACGTTTTTTATTAATCAACTACTGTTTGTGCAGCTAAAATTAATACAAACATCTTGCCATTTTCTTCGGAAAATTTTAATTTTTAATAACAATATTAGTTATCCACCATATTTGCTCTTAAATCGTTTACTAGTAATCCTAGTAAAAAAATTTTTTCTATTTCGAAACTTTTCGAACTATAAGGAAAAAGTCGAACTAAATCACTTGACAGTTCCTTTTAGTTGCATGCCCATGAGCTTCATTTTTTTCATTTTTACGCTATAAGGTTGTAAGCCACATACATTTGCTATCTCATTTTTAAATTTGACATTTGTGCAAAAAAACGTGACAGCAAAAATATGTGGCTTACTACATTATAGCGTATGTGTGCTCAACAGAGTCTATCAATCTGTACTTCCCAGCCGCCATATCACGTCTCTGGACATGGTTTCACATAGAACACAGCGCCACTTTACTGTACATCAAAATAAATTCAACAGGAATCATGTAGTTTGGACATTGTTTTACGTCACGCCACTTCGTTAAGCATTAAAAAATTTTTTGTCAAGTTGTTCACACAAAACTTACGCGAACTAATTACTCTTTTCACTCTGCTAAGTTATAAAGTTATAAGTTACACACACACAAATTTTAAAGATGTTCAGAAATGACGAAAAAGTACAATGTAAATGGAGTAAAAAAACTCATTAGTATCAACCCATCATGCGAAAAACTCCATTAAAAAGGAGTTATCCGGAGTTATTTTATATGTGAACTGTTTACCAGAACTGGGTTCCAGCAACACTGATTTAAGACATTCCAGCCATTGACACTTTTTTTTACTTTCCTTTCAGTTGGTAGGGGTCTCTGTCCGCTCTGACGTTATCTGTCATAACAAATTATTTTGACTCATTTCAGCGCAAAATGATGGCAGTTTTCTGATTTCTTTCGGGTATCACAAAACGCTTCGTTTATTTTGTAAAAAAGAATCAAATGGCAGAGGAAGGTGTTCCAAATACAAGCGAGAAAACTTCAGAGAAAAATAAAGATCAAGTAAGACAAATTAAAAGTTACGAATGCTTGGAACCATTATTGGTTTTGCTCAAATAGAATTCAATTTTAGTTATTAAGTTGATTTGTAGTTCCGGTAGATCGTTATTTTGAGTTTGCAACTTTGACGTTTTCTTTTCGCAAAATTTCAATGGTACTAATTGAGATTTTAAAATGTTTGTTAAGATAGTTGATTTTTGCAAATTTCGCTTGTTGTGTACACGAGCAAAGCAAAAAATCCATATTTTCGACCCTGAGGCGTGTGAAGGCGCGTAAAATTTTTTTAGGTTATTTGCTATCCCCTTTGTTTCTTTTGATTAGACATACACACAAAGTTCTTTTATTTCTTAATTTTAAATCAATTTTCCTAATTCCAAATACTTGTGTACTTGGACAAGTGTCCGGGTTTTCCCATCACGTAATGATTATGCACAATCTCTGTTAGTTGATCCTAAGAGACCAATCGAACGTAAGGAAGCCAGTCGATTTCGTAAAAAAACGACTACATCCATCTCCTCTTATAATGAAAAATTCAGGTATAGTAGCTTTCAAGTCGAAATGCCTCTCATTCAATGTAATATAACACTTACATTGACGGTGGTTCGGATTCAGTAGGTCCAACTCCAAATTTCCCATTACTCAATCCTCTTATCCATGGTTGTACTAGCGTCGCTAGATTTGGGAATTGCTCGCTAATAGCGACTAGCGCTTGCTAAAATCCAACTAGCGAAAAACTTAGTTACTTAGTTACTTTATAGATAGATAGTTTATCGTGTAAATTCAGAATTAATTGGGTAACGCTATAATTTTATCATAAAAGTTCAAAATTTTACTTTCTTCTTTAGTTTTCAATTTTTGTTACTATTCGTAACGTTACAGCCTTGTTATCGTTGCGTCACAATTTCAGAAATATTAACTTATTACTTAACATTATCTAGCAAAACGTTTGTAGTGACAATCAATCATTCGAGGGGGAAGCATAAAAGTCAGAACAGTGTAAACAATGAACGTCCCAATTATTTCGATGATAATGACTATAAAAATGAAGTGCAGTCTAAATGATATTGATGAAATCTGGAGATATGATTTTCCCAAAGTTAAAATCGCAACGTGCAACTACAGCGTTGCTGGAGAACTCGATTTTTTTTAGTTAAAACTGAAATGCTATTTCCAGAAGCTTGTAAATAGCTATTTCTACATAGTTTGTCTGTTCGCAAGTGATCTTCGGCAAAAATATTTTGCGTTGGAATTTCGATTGAAAAATTTAAAAGGGTACTATTTAAATGTCAAGTTAAAAATGCTTATTTGTCAAGTTAAAAAATCAAAATACTTTTTTGTCAAGTTACGACATTTTTACTACGCCACGACAGAAACACTACGTACAAGGAAAATATGTTTTGGTATACTCTAATATCGGCGGTAGAACAAATAACATTTTTTGAAAATACGTCTAAAAAAAAGTTTTTACTTTTTTTAAACTATTTTAACTTTTTTATATTTTGACGGTTGCTTGAATATTTGGAGAGACTTTTACATCGTTTCTTCGGACGGGTTTTTCAATATTACCCTTTCGGTAATTTCAAATCAAATTTAATGTCGACGTAATTTCATACACTTAAGAGTTAAGGCAACATTTACTTTGATACGTTTGAATCTTTTTGCAACATCTATTCTGTTTGCCACATCTATTCTGATACGCATATGTTTAAACATTTAGTTTGGTTCCTAGTAACTTTTATAATTTTTATTTAAGCAAAAAAAAAAGACTGCTCACAATAGTGCAGCCAGTAAAAACATATGAAGGGACCCGTACATATCAGAATAGATGCGGCGAACAGAGTAGATGTTACGAAAAGACTCGAACGTATTTAAGTAAATATTGCCTTACGTCCACATTAAATTGTATTGGAAATTGCCGATAGGGCAATATTGAGAAACCCTTCCGAAGAAACCGTGTAAAAATATTTTCCGAAAGCACAAAATTGACCCCTCAAAATGTTCTCCTCAATTTTCTCTACAAAGTAGCAAAAAACCATTTTTTGGGCTAGGGCCGACCTTAGTACTGACTTAGGGCCCTAAGTAGAGGCCTCGGACACATATTTCCAAAGACAAAAATGTTTCCCTCAATTTGCTCTGCAACATAGCAAAAAACCGACATGAGACCCACTTGAGTCCTAAGCACAGGCAAACGTTTCTTTTATAAATTGTCGCTCATGCCTAGATCTTTCAAACAAAAAAAAATTGAAAATCGGAAAAGATTTACTCGAGTTACGTACGAAAAACACGTAGAGCCCTAACAGAGACTCGTTTGTAGTACCCCAGCTAACTTCAAGGACTCAAATCCAAAAATTTTTCTTCCACAAAGTGTCGGTCATGCCCAGATCTTTCAAACAAAACAAATTTATGAATATCGGTAGATATTTACTAGAGCTATGTACTTACTTACTTACATACTTAACCGGCGCTACAACCCATTAAGGGTCTTGGCCTTCTCCAAAATGCTTCTCCAACCGGACCTATCCTCAGCTAACGTCTTCCAGCTGGTTACTCCCGCAGTTCTCAGGTTGGCAAAAGCTGCATCGCACCATCTGGATTTTGGTCTGCCTGCACTTCTTTTGCCTTCCGGTTTGGTGGTAAAAAGTTTCTTCGGGATACGATTGTCGTCTATACGCTGTACATGACCAAGCCATCGTAGTCTATTAATTTTTGTTGTTCTATGTCCGGCTCTCCATAAAGCTGCATAAGCTCATGACTAAATCGTCTGCGCCATCTGTTCGTATTTTCGTCATATACTGGTCCGAAAATTGTCCGCAGTACCTTTCTTTCGAACGTGAGCAGCGATTGTTCGTCTTTCTGAGTCATGCACCACGACTCCGACCCATACGTAACTATTGGTCTTATCACAGATTTGTACAGTGCGCATTTAGAGTTTCTGCTTACTGATTTGGACTTTAAAATTTTTATCAGGCTGTAATAACTCCGGTTGCCAAGAGTTATCCGTCTTTTGATTTCGTCCATGATTAAGTTGGCAGAATTAAGCTGAGATCCAAGATATACGAACTTGTCTACCACCTTAAATGTATGTGCGTCAATTGTTACGCTTTGGTCATGTTGTCGATTCGATGGGGAGATAATCATGTATTCGGTCTTTGTGTCATTAACCTTCAACCCGAGGTCGGTACCTTTTCTGTCCAAAGCCGTGAGATTTCCTTAACAGCTTCCATGTTTCGGCCCAAGATGTCCAAGTGATCAGCCTTCGCTGCAATTGACTGGATTTGGTGAAAATGGTGCTGCTGGTGTCCATGGTTCTCACTGCTGCTTCAAGGATCAAATTAAAAAGCAGCGTCGCGAGCGGATCACCTTGACGTAGGCCTTCCTCAATGTCGAAAGCGTCTGACAATTTGCTTCGGATTCTTACTCGGCTTTTAGCTCCATCCATTGTCAACTTTGTTAGCGAGTTAAGTTTTTTGGGAACCCCAAATTCCTCCACCACTCTCCATAACTTCCTCCTGTTGACACTGTCGTGTGCTGCCTTGAAGTTTACGAACAATTGGTGTATTTCTACGTTGTACTCCTTACACTTCTCCAAGATCTGTCTAATGCTAAACAGCTGGTCCGTTGTTGAACGACCTACACGAAAACCACCTTCATATTCACCAACAGTTCTCCAAAAGTTCTGCAGGTATGTTGTCGGTTCCTGGGGCTTTGAAATTTTTGAGCTTTAAAATTTCATGCTCCACTTCCTGTAGCGTTGGTTCTGCAATATGTGGCTGCGCGGTCTGAAATGGTAAGTTGTTGTTGGTGTCATTAAAGTACTCCGCCTATCGTCTGATGCAGCTTTCCTCATCTGCTAAGACCAACCCATCCTTGTCCTTGCACAATAAAGGTTGTTGACTGTAACCTTTCCTCGATTCGTTTACTTTCTGGTAAAAATTTCCCGTCTCTTTTCGATTACCAGACCTTTCAATTTCGATTAAAACTTCGTTGCCATGTTGTCGCTTTTTTTCTTCGGAATAGTTTTTTCTCGAAATTTCTCTTCGAACGGTACTCCGCCATGCCAGCTCGAATGCATCTATTTAGATTTCTCGCTCGAGCCGCATTTTTGTCATCCAGTGCTTTTCTGCATTCGTCATCGAACCAGTCATTTCTTTTCTTTCCCGTTCTCGTTCCTATCGTCTCTGATGCGGCTTGCTCTACGTTTCGCCTAATTTTATTCCATGCATCGTCTACGTTTTGTTGTTCGCTTTCCATTCCATCAATAATTTTCTTCTACAAACTATCCACATATTGTCGTTGAATGTTTTCGTCCTGCAGTTTCTCGACGTCCCACTTTTCCAATGCCGGCTGTCGATTGTGTGAAATCGAAACTCGAGCCCTAACAACCACCTTTACCAAGTAGTGATCTGAATCAATGTTCGGTCCCCTACAACTTTTGACATCCAAAACATTTGAACAATGACGCCCATCTATGAACACGTGGTCAATCTGGTTTTTGGTTCGTCCATCAGGTGATACCCATGTCGCTTTGTGGATGTCTTTATGTTCGAAATAGGTACTGCAGACAACCATGTTCCTTGACGCTGCGAAATCAATTGCCAACGTTCCATTTTCGCTTGAATTTTCGTGGAGGCTATATTTACCAATAGTGGGACGGTAGTAGACTTCGCGACCTATCTTGGCATTCAAATCCCCAAGTATGATTTTGATGTCTCGATTCGGTGCTACATCATACACTTTCACCAGTTTCTCGTAAAATAGCTCCTTCGCTTCATTATCTTTTTCCTCCGTTGGAGCGTAGACGTTAATAAGAGTATAATTGAAAAATTTTCCTCTTATCCGTAGAGTGCATATTCGTTCGTTGACAGGAGTGAAACCAATCACCGCGTTTCTGGCTCTACCGAAGACCATGAAGCCTGTTCCGTATCCTCTTGGGCTTTCGTTGCTCTTGCCGCTGTAATAAAACGTAAAGTCTCTACTGACCATAGAATCCTTCCCAGGCCATCTAGTTTCCTGTACTGCTGTAATGTCAAGTTTAGTCGCCCTTAGCGCACTAATGAGTGATCTCAACCCTCCTGGCCGTAACAGAGATCTAAAATTCCATGTTCCTAATTGTAAATCGTTGTCCTTTTTCCGTTGCCTAAATCGTTGCCGTTTATCCTGTCCAATCCGAGGCTATGTTGTTGAATTCATAACCATATCGCTTTTTTGTGTGTGGTATGGTGGCTAGCCACACGCATTACCCACTAATCCGTTTCCCCGATGACCCGTGGGCAAGGCATCAGGTAGAACTCTTAAGTTTAGCACAAAACTCCGAAGAGAATTGAGGTCCCGTAGACTACGACGTGGACGTAAAAAGAGCACTTGATAGTTAGACAGTTGCAAGCCTGGCACATGACACGGACTACCACACTCCGCTCATATGCAATCAGGCGCTACCCTATCTAACTACCCAATCCCCACGAGCTATGTACAAAAACACAAATAGCCCTAGCAGAGACTCGTTTTTAGTGTCGTAGCTAAGTCCAAGGACTCAAATTTAAAAACGTGGTTTTTTGAAGGTTGGTGGAAATTTTTCACTTATGTGTCTGCGAAATTAAAACAGAAATCACTCTTGAAGATTTAAAATAACAGAAATGGACATCAGAAAATCACGAAAGTTAAATTAGTCAAAATGTGTTGAGTGGTTCGGGCTGTAGTGTCCTCAGTGAGGGCCAAACTCACTCTACGCGATCCTACACGATATTTGTTGGTTTTTTGTGAATATTTCTTTAATGAAGAGGTTTTTTGTGCAGTGTTGCGGAGAAAAAAGAGGCGAACTTTTTTGTTCGTGGAATTATGGATCAGAGCAGAGGCCTCTCATAAGTGGTCTAGGTCGATTTTAGGATCGGGCCTAGTGCAATTTTTTCCATTTTTTTTTAATTTCAGGCTTTTTTAAGGATTGGAGACTTTTTTGCGCCGCTTATTCGGACGGGTTTTACAATATTGCCTTTTCGGCAATGTCCCATCCAATTTGATTTCGACGCAATTTCACACACTTATGAGTTGAGGCGACATGCAAAATCTGTTCCGTTTGGCACATCTATTCTGATGCGTACGGGTCCCCTGCATATGTTTTTTAGTTTCAGTTGAACACAAAGACCCTGAGATGAGGACATTAGATCCTTGAAACTGCGGTTGGTTTATGTAATTAAAAAAATTGGTACAATTTAAATGAAATCGTTTGTTTACTTTCAACTCAAAAATTTTTTTACGTATATCAATGTCCGCTGTATGCATAGTCACAAGCCTCACCTACTTCAGTACAAAGATTCTCTTACATAATTTCTACTGTTCAATTTTTTTTTCAGATTCCTGACGTCAACAGTTACCGATTTCAATTACTCGGTCGCATAAAATTTTGGCATATCGTTGGTGCTCAAGAGGAGTGCTTGCATCACGTAGTCGATAAGAAGCGCTTGGAAAACCTTCGCAAAGAATTAGTCGGATTGAAAAATACAGAGTGGCAATACGATCCGATTGCGAAGCACATTGGGCAATCATAGACTAAAGGATTTTCGAAATGTGGCTAATAACAAATTTATGGAGCAAATTTAACACCCAAAGCAATGAAATCGAAGACATACAAAACGAGTTGGACAAAGTTCTGGAATCAGCCAAAGCTATACACCAAGAGTACGAAGAAGAAAACGGTTCGCAGGAACGAAATGAGGATTTAAGGGTTTCCGAACAGCAGTGTGTTTTAAGTCGAGGTAACAAATTCGTACTGCTAGTTTTGATAATAAAATCCTAAATGTAATGCTTCCATGATTTTAAAGAGCTTTTTACACTCGTACGAAGATATGAAGTAAGCCCCGTTTATAAATTGCGTTTACCATGACGTTTGTAACCAGTCGAATTTCGACCCGGTAGTAGGGTATCGATGTTGGACCATAGATAACGAATTAGCAATAAAAAATGTCCGTCCGTCCATCTGTCTGTCAGCACGACAAATCGAGTAAATCTTTCCCGATCTTCAAAAATATTATGTTCGAAAGGTCTGGGTTCGAAGTGACGGTCGAAAAAGTGGTCAAAAGTGTGGTTTTTTGAAGAATATTGAAACTTTTAACTAATAACGTCAGTGTACATACCTATTGTTGAACGTCTTATTTTTTTATACTTTCGACAGTTCGCTTGACTTAAGGGCTTTTTATACATTCTGCGATTGCGAATATTCACAGATATTTTAGCGCTACAACTGTATGGGTTTTCATATAACGTTTGACATTGTAGCGCAAATAATCGCGCGAATTTTTTATTCGCGCGAATAAAATGCAATTTCTGTTATATTTCTGTAAATATGTTTCAAGTGAATAATGTTTTTATTGAAATTGAAAGATCGTGTTATTCGTCAGTGTTAAAATACGATGGGACATCAGTGAAAGGATAGGATGTTGTTTAATTTTTCGGTTTTATGTAACCAAAAAATCGCAATCGCAGATTGTATAAAAAGCCCTTTAAAGCTGCAAAAAAGCGTGCCTACAATTACATTTATTTAATTTTTTAATTATTTTGCGTTTTTCTAGATATGGAAAGAGTAATTCGATTTATTATTTTACAATAAAAACAATAAAAAAATGTACCATGTACCCATTATTGAAAGTGCGATTTTTGACATTTCAAATGCATGGCAAACTATGATTTGTTCAAACGTTCAACAATAGGAACTAGCACGGAAAAAGCTCTTCAACACATTGAATGAAAGATACGGACTTACGGAAATCACAAAAGAAAATTTAGTGAAAATTGGTTGAGTTAATCGGACTGTAGTAGGCCCAACTCATGTTACGCAACACTACACGATAGTTGGTGGTTTTTCATGCATATTCCTCTAATGATGAAATTATCTGTGTATTTTTGTAGAGAAGACAATATGCAAGGGACCCGTACGCATCAGAATGGATGTGGAAAACAGAACAGATGTTGCAAAAAGACTCGAACTAAAACTAAATAAACATTGTCTTATGAAATTATGTCAATGTTAAATTGAATTGGAAATTGCCGAAAGGTCAATGTTGAAAAAATCGTTTGAAGAAACGGTGTAAGAACCTCTCCAAATCCGCACAAAACTCCCAAAATGTAAAAAAAATTGTTAAAAAGAAATTTTCAAATATTTGCACAAAAAATATTTTGCTCCAGAGCCCATGGTAGAATCGACCAAGAGCACTCCGATCTATATTTCCATGGACAAAAAGGTTCTATTCAATATATTCCACAACATATGGGTCCTGATTCATATTTCCCGTGGCAAAAATATTAACCTCAATTTTTTCTACAACATAGCAAAAGACCTTTTTTTGGGCTTGGACAACCTTGAGACCGACCTAGGGCCATAAGGAGAGGCCTCGGACTCATACTTCCATAGACAAATATATTTCAAATTTATCTACAATATAGTTAAAAACCATTTTTTTGGTCTAGGGCCGACCTTAGGACCGACCTAGCGCCCTAAGAAAATGCCTCGAACTTCCATGGACAAAAATGTTTCTATCAGTTTTCTCTACAGCATAGCCTACACCTCTACATCTACATCAGCCATTTTTTCAATATCTCACAAAATTCTATTCAACAATTGACTTTACGCCTCATTTTTTTATATTTTTATTCCATACCCTATGTTCTAAAAATCAATAATCTGCAAACAAAAAAAATCTACGCGACTTAATTTTTTTTTTTTAAATCGTTCTTAAAAATTCAACTTTTTTATGCGATGGCAGGTCGCAAGCTGTGAATAATATAAATGCGATGTTATTTCGCGCGAATTTTTTGAATTTTTTTCAGCGTCCGCCTCAGTATTGAGTTTCAAAAAAAAAGTTATAGGTTATTGAGATGTGTCGTAGAACAATTTTTACTTTATAACGATGCTCTTTATTGAAATAAGTTATACGGACATAAATGAGTAAGGTCAATATCTATAACTTTTCCGAAGAAACCAACTATCCAGGTAATACCTAGTAGGTATTCTAATTCAGAAGATAGCAAAAAATCCAAGATAGCGCCGCTTTGAGAGCGGGCAGCCATTTTCTTAAGATCTCAAAAAATAATTTCTGACCAAAAGCTATAACCTTCCCGAAGAAACCAACTCTCTAGGTATTGTCACTCTGGATCTAAAATTTGAAACTCCGAGCATACCTGAAAACCCCATAAAATTGACCACTTTTCCACATGCCAATTTTTCATTTTGAGCCGAGACTGACGTTCAGTGAAAATTTCAGGAAGATCATTCTCGAGATCAAAAATTATTAGATAGAACATAGAACATAAATAGATAGAAACCGACAGATCAGGAAAAAAGTTTATACAATAATGAGTACAATAAAAATTGAAAATACATGGAAAAATGTCATTTTCAAACCTCGATATCTCAGCTCATGGAAAGCTGCTGCGACGTGCAGCGGCGGGCATGATTACTTGTATTCGGGTGTAACTTCTTTGTCAATACTGGATATAACGATGCTTTTCGTCGATGTTGCCAATAGCTGAGCCAATTGCTTAAAAGAGTCCTTTAGACAAAGGTAGACATTTCTCTGGACATCAGTGCATATTTTTGGCAAACCGTTTTCCGAGAAAGGGAAAGGAAAAAGGAATTCGGTTTCCCATAAATTACCACTCCTGAAACAAACAATATGAATTCGGCGGAAGTGGGCAGATTTTCTTGCTGGCTCAGTCTCAGAAGTGAAGCTTGATTTCCTGGCTTCCAAAAATGCAAATTTCGAAAAGCTTTTGTCTCTAGCAGCTAACAGAAAATCACCGAATTTTATAGAAGTTCATTAACTTAATGTTCATCGCTTAGGCAAAATAACTTCGCTGAGCGTCGCAGCTGGAAGGATAAACAATGAAATTGTCTTTCCGATCACCGTTGCTGGCAGCCTTAATTTGAGCGTGGGGCAAACCGTATCTTATCTATGGTACCAAAAACACGATGAGAGCATTATCCGTATATGCAAAATCGTAGAAATCGTTGAAGAAAATTGGAACGAACCGGTGACAGTACGTTGAATGCATTTTTAAGTAGAAATAATTCGGTGACGATTTCCGTATTTTAGGAAGAAGCGATCGAAGAACTTCGACACCAACGACCCGAAGTATTTGAGGTGTTCGATGTCAAGAAAGTCGGGTTTATCATTCAAAAGCGAAAAGATAGGATAACCATAGATGGAGAGACTTCGTTCTCATTAGATGATATTGAGTACACGTTTAAGCCTAGGGTGTACGATCAAGTTGCGTATGTTTGTAGAGTTCAACGCGATCCAAAACTTGTTAATGAAGCAGGAATTACATTAAAAATAGTGAAGATGGTGCCGAACATTACCAAAACAATCAAAGGAAAGATAACGGCTCTTGAAGAGAAAGTTCACGGGGTTATTTGTAACCAGTATTTTTTCTTCTGGGACGCTTTGGATCCTGACTATCGTACTGTGAACGTCGGTGACTCAGTTTCGGCAGAATGCATTCAATGCGAAAGGACTGACGAAACATTTGAATGGAGATGTTTGAGTGTTGTGTTGATGGAAAGTGCAATTTCGGCGAACAATGACATCACTTACGTTTCGTCGCAAAAAATACAATCACAGAACATGAATGGAATAGAAATAACGGATAACATCGTAGTGGAATTTTTTGCACTCAACGAAACAAAACAATTCAAGATGCTTGTAAAAAATAAGGGAGCGGATGCTCAAAATGTGCTTGAAAGTGTTTTCATCGGAAACAAATACGATTCCCAATTGAAATTGATTTCACCAGCACGCAGTGAATCGTTTTCTTTGCAGCCTGGTGAAGAGAGGCAATATGTGTTCGAAGCCAAATCGAGATTTTTTGGCGATGCGATGGAGAAGCTGTACATTAAATTTAATGGGCCGGCTGGACGTTTCAAAATTATGCGGTTCATTACCATATCCGTCAACGATATAGATCAGCTACATTCTACCATGGGAACGGGTGCCAACTTACACAGGAATGTGTCATACACCAGACAAGTTATGCGAAAAGATTTCTCCCATATGATTCCTGGTGTACCACTAAAAAAGAATGCAAATTTTGTGTATAAAAGACTGCAGACTTGGGATGTACCGAAATCATTATCCGACTTGGTAACCGATCCCAAGTGTACTTCAAACGACATAAGTGAAACATTGGATCTTGCCATTCCACCGTTGAAGAGTGCCCTTAACATCAAGATCTACTGCTTGGTGTTTCACAATTTGCTGTACTTGGAGGAATGCGAAATGCACCATAGCATGAGAAAATATGATAAGAAGGCGTTTTTTAAACGAGAAAAAGAATATTTGTCATTGCCGGTTCAAAACATTGCTGAGACTAGGCCGTCGTTAGTCATCGGTAAGTAATAAATTCGTTTAATTTTATGTTTCTTGCGACTGTTTTTTAATACCTCTTTTTTATCTATCCTGTGCATTACGTGCACCAACACACTCGTCTTCCGTCATTTAACTCTAAGTAATATGAATGGCGTGCAATTTACCACTGACACAGTAAAAACTTCAGTAGCGAAAGGATCTCCAAGAAGAATCCATGTGAGCGAAAGCTCACAAACATTGCGGAACTAGTAAAATAAAAATGATCAAGCCTCTGACCCGGATGGGTTATAACAGCGGATTATTATATTATTATTAATTGAAGCGAGATTGAACTCTTCGCTCCTTGCTTTTCGAGATTTAACTCAAGGCCACATGCGTTTTGATATTTAATTCCACGCTTCTTAGATTACTACCCCGATAATACAGGGACAAATTTTGTATAAGATTTTTTATGCTACGTACAAGGCACTCCCAGGCTACATAATATAGGTAGTTGTGAATTCGGTGCCGCAACGAATCGTACATAGAAGAATGACAAATTTGACGCTACCCATATTCGATGAATTCTGAGTATAACTTTAGGCACCAGAAAAAATCTTAATGGTAAAATGCTTGCTACCGTTAGGCGTGGTCCGAAAAATGCCTGCCGGTAAAGCACATTGATGGGGCAAACCGGCATTCAGAGCCCTACTAGTTTTCGTACCTAGTACATCATAGATGGCACTAGGTGCAGTTTACCACTGACACATTAAAAACATCGGTAACGAAAGGATCTGTAAGAAGAATCCATTTGAGCATTTTTTCTGTCCACCTTTTTTTGTGCGAATTTGGATGCGATTCCATGTTTTTATCATCATTTCGACCTATTTTGATGTTTTACTGAAATGATTTTAAAATAAAAATTTAACTGCTCCGACCGAGGTTTGAACTCACGACCGCATATCAGTTACAGGTGTGCGGGCATCACTTTTCGCCTGCCCGTGCCCGTTCGATTTTGAAAACAGGCAGTCCGTGCCCGCCCGTTTTCGAAAAAAGACGCCCGTTCCCACCCGTGTCCGATAAATTTTAAAAACTGGCAGCCCGTTTTCGAAAAAAAGATGCCCGTGCCCGGTATGGAGCGGGCGGGCTTGTGAATTGGCCGAAAAATCGGGCGTGCCCGCACACCTCTACTTCATTTCTAGTTAGTAAAGGTGTGCGTAAGGGTGTGCGTAAGGGTGTGCGGGCATCACTTTTCGCCTGCCCGTACCCGCCCGCGCCCGTTTGATTTTGATATCGGGCAGCCCATGCCCGTCTGTTTTCGAAAAAAGATGCCCGTTCCCGACCAATTTTAAAAACGGGCAGCCCGTGCCCGCCCGTTTTCCAAAAAAAAATGACCGTGCCCACCCGTGCCCGTTCGATTTTGAAAACGACCAGCTCGTGTCCGCCCGTTTTTGAAAAAAGATGCCCGTGCCCTCCCGTGCCCGTTCGATTTTGATAACAGGCAGCCCGTGTCCGCCCGTTCTCGAAATAAAGATGGCCGCCCGTGCCCAGTACGGGACGGGCGGGCTTGTGAACGGGCCGAAAAATCCGGCGATTCTATCTGGATTCCACCTACACAGTCTAAAAATTTTACTCACTTTTGTACCAAGTAACTAACTAACTAACGTAAGACTTTTCCAATAACTTTCGCTTCTATGAAAATGCACTGAACCGGTTTTAATTAGTGAAAAGAATTTTCCGTAGAATATGAGAAAAATATTTGACATGTATAAATGAGTATCACAACAAAAACCTCTTTAAAGGTAGAGTGTGACGCAGTCCGTAAGTCTGCTTCCAAAATTAATGATATCGCTTGAGGTGACGCTATCGCTGATAATACGCAGAAGTTTATTTGAATGGAAACTTGAGTTCAAAGTTTTAATTTCCTGAAAAAATTACAGCTCTTTTTTTTCAAACAAAATTACGTTTTTACCGTAATAACTCTATAACTATAACTATATAACTCAATATAACTCTATATATATATATATAACTCTATAACTCTATAACTTTCCCGAAGAAACCAACCCTCTAAGTAGTGTCATTCCGGAGCTAAAATTCGAAAACCGAAAAAGCATAAACGAAAATCCTAGATGGCGTGGCTATGACAGCTGGCAGCCATGATCCCAAAAAATTCTCCTGATCAAACTCTCCAACTTTCCCGAAGAAACCAACTCTCTAAGTGGTGTCATTCTGGAGCTAAAATTCGAAAACCGAAAAAGCATAAACGAAAATCTAAGATGGCGCCGCTATGACAGCTGGTAGCCATTCTCTTATGACCTCAAAAAATTCTCCTGATGAAACACTATAACTTTCTAGAAGAAACCATCTCTCTAAGTAGTGTCATTCCGGAGCTAAAATTCGAAAACTGAAAAAGCATAAAGAAAATCCTGGCAGCCATTTTCTTATGATCCCAAAAAATTCTCCTGACCAAACTCTATAACTTTCCCGAAGAAACTATTTCTAGCTATTGTCACTCCGAAGCTAAAATTCGAAAACTCCGAGCATTACCTAAAAAACCCTCAAAATTGACCACTTTTTCACATGCCACGGCTTTTCCAGAATTTTCCCGGAAAAGCGGCATATGAAATTTTTCATTTGGGGCCGAGACTGACAATCCCTGAAAATTTCAGGAAGATCGGCTGTCTAGTTTTCGAGATCGAAAATTATTAATAGATAGAACATAGATAGATAGATAGATAGATAGAAACCGACAGATCAGGAAAAAAGTTTCCGTAATGATGAGAACAATAGAAAAATTTATTCTCCATACAAAAATGTCATTTTCAAACTTCGATATCTCAGCCAATTTTCAACCGATTTTGATGAGTGTGGGCTCGTTGGAAAGCTGCTGCGACGTAGTTGACGTAGTAGATTTGGAAGGAAGGTAGGAGTGGGGAAAAAACTCAAAAGTTCCTTGTCTCCTTGTATCCTTGTCCCAAAGTTTTTTGTATGGAGTTTTTTGGGTTTGTGGACGTTTTTTTTGGGGTGTGGGGACTGCGTCACGCCCTCCGCTACCGCTCCGGGCATAATTTATGCTTCTGAAAAATATTTTCCCAGGGGTACGTCGCAAGGGGGTCAAGTCAAAACTTAGCAAAACTTAGCAGTCTACGAAAAAAATCTTTTGATTTGGCTCGTATGTGCACTTGCGTCACGGGCGCATTGTTACCGCGTCCCCATGATTAATGAAAAAAACAATCAAAGAACGCTTTAAAGTTCACAGCCCGTGTGTTGATTGAAAAATAAATGACAACGACGACAACTTTGATAAGCTAGATTAGCTGATCTTCTGAAAAAGTCGATACTCGAACTCGTTCATGTTTACAAGTACGAATTTCGCCAAATTTTCAGTAATTTCAATTTCAATTTATTTATAGACCTTACGTATGCGATCACATTAAAAAATCGTATATAAAAAAGAATTTCATAAAAAAATTATAGCATATGGAAGGCGTAAAAAAGAAAAGCACCATTAAGTAAATACCTTTCAAAGGTGCTAAACAACTTAAAAAAAATTAATCATAAAAAATTAATATAAACATAATGTAGAAAAAAAAACTTAGAAAAACTAAAATAAAGACAAAACTGTCAAACCAAAAAAACCAAGTAAAAACTATGGACTGAAAGAAAGGAAAACCCGAGCGACAAATCCCCTAAAAGCCCAAGAAACGTTGTCTCACTCCCCAAAAGAATATTTGAGACTGTGAGACCACGCTCCTCGAACCCGAGTACGTACACCTCTCACTCGGAACAAAAATGCAATGCAAAGAGATCAATCATCATACGAGAAAAAAATCAATATGGTATGTGCTATACTTAGTCTGAATACCTTTGTAGCCAGACATTACTTTTAAGCAGTGAGTCACGTAACAAGCGACTAAATCCATAAGATGACGCCCAATTACATGACAAACATGACATGACAAACAGCATATCTATGTAAATTATTCACAGACAGAACAGAAGGATACAATTTCAGAAATAATAGTTTCGTTTGGTATCTACACGAAGCTCTATGGGCAAGTTTCAACGCCCTTCTCTGTAGGACTTCAAGTTTGTTCATAAGAGATTTATTTGCGCCTCCCCATACACCAATACAATAAGTAAGTCTGCTATGCACCAGAAAGAAGTGTAATTTCTTGAGTACTCCTATAGGTAACATAACCCTAAGCTGTTTAATAATACCTATGTGGCTGGATATAACATTACATAAATTGGTAATGTGAGTGATCCAATTAAGACATTCATCCAAGGTTACCCTTAAAAATTTAATTGAAGTGACCGTTGGAATAATCATGTTGTCAAAAATAAATTCTTGCGAAGGAGCGTTTTTGTTCGCAGGAGACCTAAAATGTATCAATTTGCACTTCCCAACATTCAATGTCAACTTATTTTCGTTAAAATATTTAACGACAATATTTTAAATCATGTTTAATTTTTCTGATGTTGAAAGAGATACTAAGTGAAGCTGTGAAAAAACTAGTATCATCAGCGAATAAAATGAGTTTAGAATAAAGATCAAGGCAGTGAAGGTCGTTAATAAAAATCAAAAACAATAATGGGCCCAAGATGCTACCCTGAGGGACACTGTAGTTCATGTTTGCCATTTCACTATCAACCCCATTAACACAGACGTATTGCTTATGAGATGTTAAGTAGCTCTTGAAAAGATCATTAGCCTTACCCCTGATACCTGCATCATCAAGTTTAGATAATAATAGTTTATGTTCAACGGAGTCTTTGCCAAATCTAGAAAAATTCCTGAAACAACTTTACCCGCGTCAATCTCTGTGCTAATGTCATTAACAAGCTGATACATACAATGCTGTGTGTGTGCCAGATCTCTGACGAAAGCCGTATTGACGACCGTAAAAAAAATCATTCACAGTCAAAAAATCAATCACGCATGGATAAATAAGTTTTTCAAAAACTTTGTTTACAACTGATAAAATTGAAATTGGTCTGTAATTAGAAATTTCAAAAGAACTCGAGAATTTTCGAGAAATATACCCATCGTTCCGGGCGTACGTACCTGTCTGGGGAATACACGCATGAATGAAGAGCAATGATGAAAATTTTTGAATTGAAATGTTGGCTCGATAAATTTTGATTACAATGCATGTGAATGATGTAATGTGAAATTGTTGAATTTGACTCGAATGAAAATTATGTTTCATTCTCGCGGATAGGAAAATCAAATAATTTTAATTCATGCACTGTTTATATTATCGTTGCAAAGTAATTGTGTATCGAAATTAAATCATGTATGTGTATGAATATAACTGATCAACGAAATTCACCATTGTGTGTAAATCAAGTTAGTACACATAATCGTGTGTCCACAACGAAATCCTGTTCTCACATTCAGAACTTTTAGAAATTTGTGAATAATTCGCGAAATTTTCACGAAACTCTGAGAATTCTGCCACTGCTGTAGATTGTTTCGGAAGAAACGTCTATAGCCTCCAGATGTTTCCGATTGTTTCAAGCATTCGGTACACGAAGGGTTAAATGGACACATAATGAATAGTGCGGCGGAATCTTCTTAAAGAAAATAGTGGCTGAACATTGAGAATGTACTTCCAGCATGGGCTCCTCTAGGCACAGACTGAACATTATATGGATCAAGCGCCCATTTCACATATTGGCCACAAAATAGCTGAGGGCGCCCCAAGTTTCAACTGTTCCGTCGATGACAAAACATTAAATTTGTATGGAAGAAATTCGTTTTTTGTGAATTATTCATTTTGTGTTTTGTATAAAGCGGACCAAGGGAGTTATTTTAAAATAACATTAAATGAACTTCCATCGTCATTCATTTGGTCCGCTTAATTAAATACAGAAAATGATTAATTCTGAAGAAACGATGTTTCCCCATACAAATTTAATGTTTTGTCCCCAACGAAACAGTTGAAACTTATGAATTATTGCCTGATCAGACGTGAGGCAAAACTTGATCTATTGATGAAAAAAATGAAACAAAAACAAAATTAACTTCTAGTATGTACATAAATCAAAACAAAACTGTAATATCTATAACTATATCTATAGTGTAGAATCAGTTTCTGATTTGTGTTAAATTTATATTACATATATTTTAATTTTAAGTCCCTTCATAGTGCAAGGCACATTGGGACTTAATCATATATTGTCGTTACACTCTAAAATTCGACTGCGAAAGAATCGCAAAAAAGTGCGCTACAGTCGTAATTCTTGTTGTATTTCTATAAATGATACATCAAAAGATAGACAATTACACCATGAACAGTTCGGTACCAATTTCAACCAAAAATAATAACAAAAACGGTCGCAGCGCAATTTTTCGTAATTATTGTCACTATTCTAAGCGCGGTATTTTAGAGTGTAACGATAATAATAACATTGTAATTTAATAATAATAGGAAATAAAAAAAATGGGAAATAAAAGGTTTGTCTTTAACCTTTGGCATGGACTTTTCCCATCAAACCCCGCAGCGATAATATTTCCCACCTGACACTCTTTTGTATTTCATGTCACAATCTATTCTGAATGTGAATGGAATTCAATGCTCTTCTTTAACTACCTTTTCCGTACAGGTGACTATGTAATTGCCAGTAAACTATTCGTATCTCAACATCAACGTGGCAAAGAAGAGGCAAATCAAGGCTTCATTCATGATGTTAAAGGTGATCGAATCTTGCTGAAATTCTCCGATGCCTTCCACTGCAAATACAATTCCGAAGACTACGACATTAAATTTTTTTTTTCCCGTATGCCACTCCGTAAGCAACATCATGCATTGGAATTGGTATACCGAAAACTGCCCTTTGTCTTATTTCCAAGCAAAATTATGATGAACGAAAAACAAATGGATGTTGAATTGGACTCGGATAGCGGTGAGATGCGAAGTGGATCCTCGGTGATTCCTTGGTTCAATCCACTGCTAAATATTATTCAGAAAGAAGCGGTAGTAAACATTCTTCAAGGAGTTGCACGGCCTATGCCTTACGTCATTTTTGGACCTCCTGGGTAAGTTTCAACTGACAATTTGTTGAAGTAGTAAAACGGTGGCGAGTAAGCGAGGAGCGAACTACGAAATAACTTAGAATAGACTGTTTCTTTGGTCTTATTAGGTTCTCGTCCTTTTAACCGTCCCTCTCCACTTTTTTTTCAAAACGGCTGCTTCGATCATCCTAAACTTTTTTTCCCCTGAAAGGTAATCAATTTAATTTATTAACGAAAAGATTTTAGGGTACAAAATTCGATTTTTAAGTTTGAGTTCAGTGCTTTGCACTCTACAACGATTGGACAAAAATAATTTTACAAATAACATGACATTATTCAAAATTGAAAACAAATTAAAATTTTTGGGATATACAATCGTACTGCGATTTGTGGGTTCTGCGAGTTCTTTGGGATCGTCCATTAAAGACTTCCAAATTTATGGACGGACCGACATTTTCAAAATACGGACAGATTAGGACAGCGGATGGACCCATATTTACATTTTTATTTTTTTTACTCGAAAACAATGTCCACATAATTTCCATTGAAGAGGCTATGAACATTCAGTGGTAGGAGTTCTGAGTTGAAGTTTTAACTATGTTTTGTTAAATTTAAGAATAAGTTGAAACTTCTTTCGTCAATTCACACCTTAAAAAATATTTTTTTTGCAATTTTTACTTCTTTTTTTGGACGTCCTAATTCAAGGGGGACGGCAAATTGAAAAAACGGACGCATTTGGACAGGGGATGAACCGACCCTGAAAAATGCGGAAAAAAAGTCTTTAATGGACGATCCCTTGAGATCTAGAACCCACACACAGTTTAAGTGTTGTCGCTTTTGGCTTTTGCTAAATGTATGTCGATAATGCATTGTTAATGTATGTTTAATTTAGTTCGTTAATTGGCGCATTTTTTTTTTGTAAAATTCAAACGTTCTCTGACTTACAATTTTTGCACATTTGTTTGATGACTCTGTTGTTAACAAATTTCGGAATTTATCGACGTTTGTTTCTTCGCATTATTTTTTATTATATTTGGGATTTTCAAATTGCTTCAACAATTTGAGTTTTCTTGCAAATGTAGTTTTTTGTTCATCGGGCATAATTGACGTTGACATAGTGCGAAAATTCGAAGCTTTAGCTCCTGGTGTTCGGATCATCAAAAACGAAGATTTCAATTTACCTGGCGCGCCTATCCTCGAATGTGAATTTCAAAAATTTTCCTCCGAAATAATGGAAAGAGTCACTTAGAAAATTTGCCTTCTCACTCTGCGTACTTTTTATTGCGAAATTGCTTCGCAATACCAAAGCTTAACTATTTGATCCGTTCATCACCAGCGTGGATGCATTTAAACTTTTTAGACACCTTTGACAAGATAATCCAATCAACCTTAGAGACAATTTTGAATATTAAAATGGAAAATAAAATCTGGACTCAGGCAACTTTACCATCAAGTTGTGGCGGTTTTGGCATTAGAAAATTGAAGACATCTACCTTCCCTCTTTCATTAGCTCGTCTTTTGGCACATTCCCTATCGTCTCTCAAATCCTCAATACCTTAGACGAGAACGTAGTTTGCTACTTGAACGAAGCCATTGAATCTTGGAACGAATTGAACGACTCAGTGCCAACTCAAGGAATGTGGCATAAAAAAAATAAATGGGAGGAAATAAAAGTGGCTCGTATCTTCAACAATGAATTGAATTTTCCTGACAAATTAAATAAAGCAAGGATCTTAGCTCTTCAATGCTCTGAATCTAACGCGTGGATCAATGTCATTCCTTCTAAAGAAATCGGTACATCTTTGAACAATATTGAATTAAACAGAATTATAAGTCAAGCCCTGTCTTCCATACACATTCACGCCACATTGGAACCTACCGGACTTTTCCGCAATGACGGTAAAATACCTGATGGACTGACGATGGTTCCATGGAGCTACGGCCGTTATTTGGTCTGGGATGCCACCTACTTGGACACCTTAGCTCCCAGTCACTTGAACATTTCTTCGAAAAACATAAGTAACACCGCTGAACTAGCATCCAGGACGAAACACAATCTATACAAGGAGTTGAAAGCAAATAATTATATTTTCAGTGCCGTGGCCGTTGGAACTCTATGTCCTTGGTCATCTGACGCCTTGGAACTTTTTAGAAAAATTGGTCTCAAACTCATCGAAATTAGTGGAGACTCGCTATCACACGAATTTTTAATACAGCGTATTTCGCTAGCAATTCAAAGAGCGAACATTTCGTCAATTCTGAGCACGTTACCTTCTTCTTCGAGTCTCGATCAAATTTTCTACTCGTAACATTTTTCTAATTCAATAAAAAACTTTCACTGTTTTTTGTTTAATTTGTAATTTTCCTAAAAGCTTAATTTTCCAGAAAGTTCGATTATTTCGGGGATTCGCATATCCTACAAAACTCAAATTTTCTTAGAGAGTCTAATTCTTTTGAAAATTTTAATTTTTTTGATAATTTGAAATTTTTTTAGAAAATTATATTTTGTTGTAATTTTGGGATTTCCTTGAAATTTTTATTTTCTCAAAAATTTATATTTGGAGAAAGAATTGTGATTTTTCAAAAATTTGGGTTTTCTTGATAATTTTGAATTTTCCAAAAAAATTTAAATTTCTTTGAAAGTTCAATTTTTTTGAAAATTTACAATTCTTTTAAATTTTTAATTTTCTCAAAACATCAATTTTTTTGAAAATTAAAAACTTTTTGTTGAAAAACTCCATCAGAAAATTCATAAACAGTGTCCATTCAAAATTTTATATTTTAATATTAAGATTCTATACTCGCTCTTGATATTAAAATATAAAATTTTGAATGGACACTGTTCTAATCTAATCTAATCTAATATTTTCGCTGAGAGACACTAATTAACAGTTGGCGAATCAACTTTTTACAGTTAAATGACATGATGTAATGACTTCAAGTGAAAAAACAAAAATATTTTTAATTTAGATTTGGAAAAAGAATTGGAATTCTTAAAAAATTTAGATTTTCTTGATAATTTTCAATTTTCATACGAAAACTTATAATTTCTTGAAAACTCAATTTTTTATAAAAATTTTCTGAAAACTCAATTTATTTTTGAAATTATCTTACGGTCAACCGTATCTTGATTTTCATCATCTTTATCGACATTTTATTTATTTTTTTTTTTTTTATTTTTTTTTTTTCATACATTTTGATCATTTGTTCTGCTGTGTTTAATTGTTGAGTTTTGAACCCTTTTTTTAATAAATAATTTGCTGTATCCATCAAAAAATCGCTAATTTCTACCGTGTGAAAAGTGTTTTAAAACTTCCAGCTTCTGGAGAGCATTATTTCGCTTTCTTCTAGTGGATTTTCGAGATTTTTTTTTTAAATGTGAGAATTTTGTTTTTCTTAGAAACGTTTATCTATTTCTAAAAATTTGCATATAATTTTGTGAAGTTTCCAATTAAATTTTGTAATCGGGAATCTTCCGATTTGTGCTTTTGTTGACAAATGACATGACATGGCCAATTTGTTTACATACATTCTTCCAAAAGCGGAAACATCGAATTGGAATTTATTCATTGTGTTTTAAACCCACAAAAATAACTCTCAAAATTGTAAACTTTCGAAATTGGAAAGATTGTAATAAGAATAACACCAAGGAAAATCGTTCATAAAAAATCTTAATCTGTTTAGATTTTATTCACAAGAACTTACAATCTAATATAGCCCTAGAACGTGCGGTACATCCCAGGTTTTCTTCATGGTAAAATAGGTAAACGACACTTAAAGATTATTGATAAAAGTAATCACATGATTCAAGTTCAAAAGTTAGCAAAACCACGATAACCCGAGTAAAAGTTGACCGATTTTCAAAATCTTTTTTTCGCTGAAAAGCAAATCTTTCATAGAATTGAATCTGAGCATTGTTGGGCCAAGGGTCGCCTAAGTGGATTTAGGTCTTTTGTATGTAACTCGAGTAAATCTTTTCAGATTTTCAAAATATTTTTTTCAAAAGGTCTGGGCATGCCCGATAATTTATGGAAGAAAATTTTTCGATTTTGAGCCTTTGGACTCAGCAAAAAAACAGTGACGACTGTAATGTAAGGAACGAAAATACTGCCTTAACCGTAGGAAATTGCTAAATCATACGTTCTGCAGAAAATTACATATTAAAGTTGTGAACAATTTCTTCATAGAACATAAAATTTGGGCTCTTGGAGGACTCAGGAGAAATTTTTGTTCCTTACATTACATTTATTTGGAATGGCCCATAAATCGGGTAAATGTTATCCGATTTTAGTTAATCTTTTTTCTCCTTTAAGATAATCGAAAAATTATTTATGGAACTGAATTTGGTGAAGAACTTTCCCGGGTGGGGTTATGCACGAAACACACTATCCTATTTTCAAAAGAATTTTCTAAATTCTAAATTCTCAATTTCACTCTCTAAGAAAATTTAGGTTTTATAAGATATGAGAATCCTCGAAATACTCGAGCTTTCTGGTAAATGAAGTTTTAAGGAAAATTACAAAATTAAGCAAAAAACTACATTTGCAAGAAAATTCAAATTATTGAAGCAATTTGTAAATCCAAAATTAAATAAAAAACATATGCAAGGGACCCGTAAGTGATTTTGTTCCACTCAGATCTGAGACAGGAACGATAATAAAGATTTATTAAAAAACAACGCACAGTTATAGAAGTGACTAAATCCCAGGTTTATGTAACTTTTTCCTGAAACACTAAAACACGTGTTCTCTTAAATTTTATTCTCTACAACTTTGCCTTTGGAAGCAACTTTCTAACTTTCATAGTTTGAAAATTTTTTATAAAATTTTTTTGAAAATTTGTATTTAATTTTTTTTTAATTAAGGGGGCTCAGAAGGGTGTTTTCTGTAACTCGATAGCGTAGTGGTTAACACGTCTGCTTGCTACTACGAGATTGAGTTGCCAGTGCGTTGGTTCGAAACTCAACCGCAGACGAATTTGTACCGATTGTTAGATTTGTAAACAAAACAAAGCTGATTGAATCGTTCAAGTCAAGTGAAGTTGAGTGTAGTGCCATCGTACGGCTTACCGGAAAAGGCATTTTTGGGAGAACCGGTATTCTACTCCTACTAGTTTCGCTCCTAGTTACATCTCATAGATGGCACTATGTTTGTTGCACAGCTTTCCACTGGCACAGTAAAACTTTCCGGTAATGAAAGGACCTCAAAAAGTAGAACCAAAAACAGCGAAACTAGTAAATTATAAATAATGATCTAGCCCCTAACCCTTCATGGGTTGTAAGGCAGATTATTATTATTAGAAGGGTGTTTCTTTAAGCATAAATTAAATTCCTTTATTAAGTAGCGGTAACTACTTTTCATGTTTGATTTGTCATCGATGATTTGTACCAGCCACTAGTATTATGATTTCTAATTACAGCACGGGAAAAACCATTACGTTGATTGAAACAATTCTTCAAATTCTAAAAAACGTTCCACACAGTCGAATACTCGTAGCCACACCATCAAACAGCTCAGCGAATTTGATAACCCAACGTATTGTGGAAAGTGGCGTTCTAATGCAAGGTGAATTCCTTCGATTGGTTAGTGAGAATAGCATACGAAAAGAAAATATTCCTGAAGATATAATCCGTCATTGTGGAACAATTGATCTAGCAAGAGACGGAACCATCAAAGACATTGATATTGTGACCGAATCTGGTTTGAAAATGTGTTGTAACACAAAATTTCTAAAAATGCGCCGTTTATTGATTGGAACTTGCATCACATTGGGAACGTTGATGATGTGCGAAATATCCGAAGATCATTTCACGCATGTTATTGTGGACGAGAGCGGTCAGTGTATGGAAACTGAAATCATGGTTCCAATATCTTTCGTCGAGAAACAATTAGGGCAAATTATTCTAGCTGGAGATCCTATGCAATTGGGTCCGATTATTTTAAGTCGTTATGCAGCTGCTCGAGGCTTGGAGCAATCATTTTTGGTTCGCTTGTTGAACCGACCTATTTACAAGGCTGATTCAGAGGTAGGTGTACAGGCTGTTGTGTTTTGCATTGAAATGACATTCAATTCTAATTTTCCTTGAACAGAGATTTAAGAACCGTTATGACCCTCGCCTAGTTACGAGATTGGTGTACAATTATAGATCTCTTCCGAGTATATTGAGCATCTACAGTGAACTGTTCTACGACAAAGATTTGAAGGCGATGGTAAATGACGTTGACAGTGAAGAAGCTCAGATTCTACGAAAATTGAAGTCAATTTTACCGAATGAAGAGTTGAGGAACGTTAGTCACGGTGTGGTTTTCATCGGTGTTGAAGGCAAAAGCCAAAGATGTATGGATTCACCGTCATGGCTGAACAAAGCTGAAGCTAATAATGTGAGTTAGGGAACAGTTAGAGAAAATGTTCCACTACTTTAACACATTTGTTCCTAGGTCTTACAATTTTTGATGAAGTTGGTTAGAAACGGCTTTAACGCCGACGATATTGGTGTTATAACGCCATACACGCAGCAGGTGAAGACGATTCGAATGCTTCTAGAAAAAACTGATCTTATCATGCCAAAAGTTGGTACAGTTGAAGAATTTCAAGGACAGGAACGCAAAATCATTTTGCTTTCCACTGTGAGAAGTTCAGGTAAAATTTATGCCACGAAGAGGAGGGAATTTTTTTGAATGAAAGATAAATTTAAAATTGTGTCTTTTCCAATTTAGCACGTGATGAGCTGAAATCCGATAAAAGACATTCGTTAGGTTTCATTAAAAGTCCCAAACGCATGAATGTCGCCATTTCGCGAGCCAGAGCCTTGTTGATAATTTTTGGCAGTCCAGCGTTACTTGTTCGAGACGACAATTGGAAGTTTTTGATTGAAAAATGCATAAAAAGTTATTCCACCTTCAATTGCAACTCTTCTTTCATGGATTCGACAATATATCCGAAGTTAGAAAGTGACTCTGACAGCGACGATTGATGATTGGTTGACAGATTGATTGATGATATTCTTTATGCTTTTAAGTCGTTGATATTTCAAATAAAGTTTTAAAACTAAATTTTAACAGGAGTTCGGGAAAACCCCAAACCCCAGACCGAATCGAGTCGAGTTTTGGTTTTTTTTTCAACTAACCAGTTCTTCAAAAAGGGGACTATTCTGTTTACCACGACGTTAGTTTGTAACCAATCGGATATAAGACAATATAAGAAAATAAGACACATCTGCGTCCGTCAACACGATAACTCGAGTAAAACTTGAGCGATTTTCAAAACTTTTTTTTCTCTGTAAAGTAATTGAAAAACCCTCACAACTTTCAAAAAATAAAGAAAGTTTTATAAAAATTTTCAAAAAAAAAAAATGTTAAAAAAATTTTAAAAAAGAATTTTCATTGGACTTAATTTCCAAGTGTTACGATTTAACGTTTCTGAATTTACATTAAAATAAATCAAAGCGTAACAATAAGAAAGTAAGTCCGCACCAAGGAATTAAAAAAAGCAAACCTTAGGGCCGACCCATACTTCCATGGATAAAAAAAATTTCCCTCAACATACTCCAACAACAAAGCAAAAACATTTTTTTTGGGGCTGAAGCCGACCTTAGGACTAACCTAGGACCCTGAGCAGAGGCCTCGTTCTCATACTTGCATCGACAAAAGAATTCGGCTCTTTTTCCCTACAACACTGCACAAAGAACCTCATCATTGAAGGAATATTCACGAAAAACGACCAAATATGGTGTAAGGTCGCGTAGTCCTAATTTGTCGTAATTGCATCTAGATTAAGGGCAAGGTGCACAGCGCATGGATTTATACAACGGAACGACTGTAAATAAAATCCAATGTTGTTTTGTGATTTTATCTTTATTACTTACAACGTCCTCACCCGAGGGCGATGTGAGGACAATAACGCTTACAAACATTGATATTTGCGTTCAAATAATCATAACATGATTCATCATTTTTCCGATAGGTGCAAAGGTCAACTGCGTGCCTTAACTGTTTCTGTTATTTTGAATGCGGGATATATATACTGACGATTTTGTTAAACGATGAATCCGGGACGTACCACTGACGATTTACTTTAGTTTTGGGTTTGTTAGGCCGGAACGTACCACTGACGCCTTTTTTATTTTAATCTGTTTGGCCGGAACACTGATCACTGACGCCAATATTTAATTTTATTTTGTGGCCGGAACGTATCTCAGTCGCCTATTGATTTAAGTTATTTCTAATTTTATTTGAGGCCGGAACGTACCACTGTCGTCTATCATGTGGGTGCGCGGTAGCATTGCGCCCGTGACGCAAGTCCCCATACGATCAAAAAAATCAGAAATTGTTTTTCGAAGACTGCGGAACCATAATATTCAGCTAAGTTTTGACTTTTTTTCCTTGCATCGTACCCTCCTGAGACCTAGTTTATCGGATTCTACATAAAATTTTGATTAAAAACGACATTTTACTCATTAAAATCGGTCCGGTGGATCCGAAGATATGATGATGATGATGAATTGCATTTTATTGTCTTCTATCTTCTAGATAAGAGTGTGTATGACTGCTGTCATAGACCTCGTTAAAAAACCACCAAAACGTTACAATACAATAAATTAAGCGTATCTATACAGATGTCCAAATCAAAAAGTAAAAAATCAAAAAATGTCAAACAGCGACATAGATAAGAAAAAAATCAAATTCAATAAAGAACAAACAACAAATAGTTAAGATCGAGTAAATCTAAGTCAAAAATCTAAAGAAAAAATCCGTAAAAGGTAAAAAAGCAAATTCAACTAAAGCGTATCGTCAGGAGACCTCTCTCTATCGATCCCACCCTCAAGCACCCCAATACCAGCTGTTTCCGTATACTGCATTTTTGCCGTAACATTAACTTTAATATATAATTGATAAAATTGATCAATCAACGTATTAAAAAGTTCGTCTGTTCATTACAACAGCTCCAGATGACGCACAATATGACACTAACAAATGCATTATTACCGGGAAACGTAACATCAACTCAGCCAGTAACTGTTATTGCACCAACAAACGTGGCGTTAGAACCTATCCAATACAGAGACTTAATGTTTAGTCCAATCGTAGTCTTTTCTCGAAAATAAAACTAAGAACCGAATTACGAGAGATGTATGATGTCATTTATCATTTACCATGTTATGGATCAGGTTTTGGTTCCTTTTGCGACAGATGTTATGTTGGTACTACGGGTCACAAATTACATCTAAGAACTGAGCAACATGAAAATGATCTGCGAAAATTTAATAGAACACAGGACCTAAATAATACCACAGCACTAGTCCGTCATTTTTATGACACTGGGCATGCACCGGATATAAAAAAAGTATCAATTCTAGATGTGGAACACAATTATACGAAGAGAAGAACACTTGAAGCGTTGCATATTCTCACGCAAAATACTTCGTTAAATTTTAGGCGAGACACGGACAACATTTGTGCATCTTATCGAGGCCTAATTTTAAATCGTCCATCCACTTGAACGGTCACATATGATTGAAAAAATTGCACGTCTTTTCGTCATCTTTCGAAAATTGTCACGTCATCAACAAAAAATTTTTCCAGTTAGTTTTCAATTAAAAAAACTGACTGTTGAAGTTCTTTTCTAGGTTTTTTTCTAATTTTTGATAAATTACATTGTAAGTTAATTAGTTATAGGACAGTGCGAAAATTTGTTTTAGTCTAATGAAAATGAATATCTTTGTAAATTACAGTTGCTGAAGATATTTCTATATGTAACGAAACGTTCAGAAAATATAAAATAAAAATTAGTTTTCTTTTTATTGGATCGACAAGCAGAGAAAAGCCCTCATCCAGTTGAATATCACGATCAAGTAAAATTACATAAATACTTTTAGTATTTATCACTGCGTGTTAATATATATATTAATAATATATATTATCTAGTTATTAATTATTGTCTACATTTTACTGACGTTTCACTAAAGAACAAATTGCTTAGTTCGATAATTTTGTAACCTTTTTGTCAAATGTGCCTGCGAATAGTCGTTTCCATATATTTTGGCTATTCGCCGGCGCCGGCGAATAGTCATTTTCATATATTTTAGCTATTCGCCGGCACCGGCGAATAGTCATTTTCATATATTTTCGCTATTTGCCGGCGCCGGTGAATAGTCATTTTCATATATTTTGGCTATTCGCCGGCGCCGGCGAATAGTCACTTCGTTTAATTTTTTGGAAAACATCAGATAAATGAAAAGGATTAATCACCGGTTAAGCGCTTTCGATTTTAAATTATATTTGTGAAAAGAAAGCACCAAAACAAAAACATCAACCAACAAGGCCGAAGGTACCAAACACCGAGTCATCAAGCTTGTGGACTTCTCTTCTGAATTCACGTGACGCAAAGGTCGGATCGATGTGGTCGGCAGCAATATTGAATAGTCGACATGCGAATTTTAGTGGTGAGAATTGTGAATACGTGGGCACTACCAGTGATTCTAATCAGTGAAGATCTACGTAGCATTCGCGTGCCATCGTTCAATATGATTTTATCACGGATAAACTGACAGTTTAGTTTCCCTGTGAGAACATCATGAATGAAAAATATCGCTGCGTCGATCCGACGTCTCAAAAGTGAAACGAGCTGAAGTTCTTCACATATTTCAGCATATAGACGAATACGATATGGATTAGCGTCGCCTTCAACTCGACGATCACGGTTTGCATATAAAACGAACTGTCTTCGGACACTTTCTATGGATTGGATGTGGACCGAGTGGTGTGGTGAACAAATCGTACTGGCAAATTCTAGATGCGAACGGACTATGGCTGAATATAGCATCTTGGCTGTATCGACGTTGAACCTAGCGTAGCATTGGCGTTGCACAAACGAAAGCATTCCCATGGCTTTCTTGACTGCCAATTCAAGGTGCCCATTGAAATTATAGTCGTCGTCATACGTTACACCGATGTCTTTCGTACACTTAACACGTTCAATCACATCGCCATTTATACAATGATCATCTTATATTTTTACCAGTTTATTTTCTAACCAGCTGTTGGCCCAGCTGGGTTCAATGCATACACAACAAGTTGTGTATGTATTCTGTATAGATATGGTAGATATTCGAATTATTCGAAGTAGAGTGAAACTCCCAACCGATCGTCTTTTTTGGTTGAAAAATGTTTTCGGAGGGGATAGATCAGTAAATATTTTTAATTATTTAATACAATCAGGTGCTAATAAAATTAATTGATTTTTATTGATTCATTAAATTATTAATTTCATTTCGAGTACTAAACACATCAAACACCGAGGGGTAGTCACGTCAATTTAACATCATATAAATGAATGACATTTGGCTTGTAGTAATTACCCCTTCACATCTAGCTATTTGTGTCTCTGTAAATCAAAAACAGTCAACTACATGACATGAGTTTTTAGGCTTGTACGAAGTAAACAGAGCACACGTATTTGTCACGACATTTGTACCCAGTCAAATTTCGACCTTATAAATCTTTTTCCTCCCTGAAAGGGGATCGATGAAGTTTGAAGATGAGCGAAATCGGTCACAAGCCTTCTAAGACACGGTCGCAAAAATTGGTCAACAGCTTACCTTTGCTTGTCCGTTGATACCTTTGCAAAAAATCATGGAAATTGTTGAAGATCGTGTGAGTGGTCTGGACTATAGGATCCATAGACAAAGCGTAACTAAGGCTACTTAACCATCTTTCAAAATTTTTTATGCAGGTAAACATTTCTTTCAATAGGTAGGGGTCATTAGAATGGCTCATAACTCAATTTTTTCGATTTCTTTTCGATTTTTTTTTTACTACACTTGCAGAAATCAAAATGTTCTTTTAATTGGTGGCAGGACATTTCTCCGCCGCAAATAACGCCCGGGTCGTTAATAACGCCCGGGTCGTTAACAACGCCCGGGTCGTCAATAGCGCCCGGGTCGTTAATAGCGCCCGGGTCGTTAATAACGCCCGGGTCGTTAATAACGTCCGGGTCGTTAATAACGTCCGGGTCGTTAATAACGTCCGAGTCATTAATAACGCCCGGGTCATTAATAACGTCAGCGTCGTTAATAACGCCCGGGTTGTTAATAACGCCCGGGTAGTGAATAACGCCCGGGTTGTTAATAACGCCCGGGTAGTGAATAACGCCCGGGTAGTGAATAACGCCCGGGTCGTTAATAACGCCCGGGTCGTTAATAACGCCCGGGTCGTTAATAACGCCCGGGTCGTTAATAACGCCCGGGTCGTTAATAACGCCCGGGTCGTTAATAA
>CM055403.1:192324717-192335947 GCA_029228625.1 Pseudolycoriella hygida | reverse complement strand
TTGTCGTCAAGGAAATGTATGCGTATTTTCAGCGCAAGCGTCACCTCCACTGATATCATTAATTTTGGAAGTAGACATTAGGGACTGCGTCACACTTTACCTTTAAAAAGGTTTTTGTTGTGATTTCATAATAGATGTCAATATCATTTTATCTATATATATACTGAACCTTTGGTTCTCACTCTAATCAGAAGCTGACAAGTCAACTCGGGTCTCGCGACTCTCAATTGAAACTCAAATGTTACTCTAAGTCACGTCGACTGTGTAAAAACAGCTAGCCAAGACGACTAGCTTCCGCTAATCCCTTTTGTTTCAGGTGGACCATTGGCTGCAAGAGATGTTGGTGCTTCATCGAACAACTCGACGGGCTATTTTCATTTTCAGTTTCAATTTGTTACTCTCTACTTAATTGAACAAGGAGAAAAAGGTGGCTGCCGACTTCGACGGGTCGACCGGGTCGCCAGTCAATCTTCGGTCTTGCTTAAATTTTTTCTTTTTATTTTTTAAATGTGTTTATTGTAAACGTAATAGCCAGTTAGCGAAAGCCGTTGGCCGAAAAGAATAAATAAACATCGTTTTTCGCGAATTAATCATTTTCTGTATTTAATTAAGCGGACTAAATTAATGACGATGGATGTTCATTTAATGTTACTATAAAATAACTCACTTAGTCCGCTTTATACAAAACGCAAAATGAATAAATCACAAAAAACGAACTTCCTCCATACAAATTTAATGTTTTGTCACCGATGGAACAGTTGAAACTCGAGGCAAAACTCTAAGACTTTGAAAGAAACCTATGGTCTAACTCCCATGCATTCGAAAATAATTTCAAAAAATGATTTGGACCTAATTGTCCCAGTTTTGGTAATTTGTCACAGATTCTACTAACAAAAGTCTGCGACTTTGCCAAAGAGACCTAACTAAGTAAAGTGCAACGGCTGACTCTCATTGGCATCACGAGTGCCATGAGAACCACTCCCACTGTGGTACTAGAGGTGATTACGAACATCGAGCCATTGCACATTCAAATCAAAGCCAAAGCCAGGTCAGCAGCACTTACAATGAAAAAGACTTTGTTTTGTCATAGCTTCTGCGACATTGTCAAAGGGTTGCTAAAGCTTTGTTTATTTTGTATTTAATATGCATGTTAAATTTTTGGGTTGGGTTGGGGGGCGGGGTAGGGGCGGAAACGTAGATGCAATTTCTTCCTATGAAATAGAATTAGCTTTGTTTTATCCGGGTTTGCTTTCTGCTTGCAACAGGATTCTACTATTTTCATAGCGGACTGCATCAGTTGGCATAGACAATTAACGCAAATACAGGCAAAATCCGAACATATTAAACACTTGGCGTAAAATAACTCCTTGTTCAGAATTATGTAGTAAAGAATTCATTAAAAAAATAAAAAATGCATAGTCATGACCCATTGGGTCTCCAGTCTCCACATTCACACATACCTCAACTTCAACACCACAAAAATCGCTACCATTGTTATCTGCTGCACTCACGCCTGGTGTATGCTTTAGAACTACAGCTTTCAATTTCTCACCTTAAAATCCAAGAAGAAAAAATCATTTATTTACAAAAAAAATATTGAAGGATGCTTTGTTACACAGCGTCAGGGTTATATTCGCTAACCAATTTTTTTAGCGACGCTAACGCTAACTTAGAAAAATATTAGCGTCGCTAACGTTATTCACTAATCAGATAAAAATTAGCGTGCCAATAGCGGTCGCTTCTAACTTCTAAGGTTAAAATGTAAGATAAAATTTTGAACTAGATGAATGTAGTTAGCTTTTTTTAGAGGCTGAAAGATTTTCCCGACTCGTATCACTTTTCAGGTATTTTCTGGCACTAGATTGATTATTTCTGTAGCGTCTGATACCTTGTAACAATTTTCAATGGGTGACTGCCCGTCAACGTCAATACAGGCTAACGCTCATTTTTCGAGGGTCAGTTGACCGACGGAAGACTAAAAAGATGCAGCTCGAAAAGTTTTATAATAAAACTAACATCTTCCATTCAGAAATATCTCGGCACTCATCAGGAGAGACTACTGCTTCCCCAACATTTTTTCAAACTTTTTTGAACGTGTACTTCTCTGCCACCTTCAATACGAACTGAAAGTTTTTTTTACTATAAGGCCTAAATGAGTTGATTAGAAGATGTAATTGACGAAAAAATACTCCACCGATGGACTAACTATCTGATGTCAAAAGTTTTGAAGAGCTTCTTTATCAAACCAATAGATCGTTTCAATGTAAACCAACGTTAACCGTATGATATCAAGCAAATTTTATTGATAATCTTTGCCATTTGATGCCCAAAATTACCAAAAGCAGCTTTTAGAAGCTGAAAACTTAGCGATTAGCGAAAATAAGAACTCGCCAATTTTGCATTTAGCGAAACGCTAGTCGCTATTAGCGAGGATATTTGAAATTAGCTTCGCTAATAGCGTCGATTAGCTAACGATTAGCGACGTTAATAGAACCCTGCACAGCATACCAAGCTATCCTAAAGACAATCTTAGTACTAAAATCTCGTCGTTTTTACATTTTTTGCTCGTTAAATATTGCTAACTAAAGTTGGCACTATAATATGAAAATGGAAAAATGTCGCTACAAACCGTTGAAATTACTCAATTTATTCTCGAACAATTTCACTCCCTTCTGATATCTTCCCGAACGCCAAATGTCCAGTTTCTTATCCACGTACACTTCCTTGATGGGTAGGGGAAATGGAACTGTCGTTAATTCGAACCACGTTCCTGTGCTGAAATTTCCGCGACGGCTGTAGTCGTTTTCTTTCACAAATATCACATTAACTATCCTCTTCCAAAGATAGTGTAATTGTTTAGAAAACAAACGATAGTCGTGGAGTAGAATAAACTTTGATCGAGTGTCTAACACGCGGAACCTTGAAAAGAATCACTTTTAGGAACTCAATCTAGACACAACACTTCTAACTAACTGATCCACGAATCGTAAAAAGCGTTCCATCTGTATTCCATTCGCTAAATAAATAAGAAATGTACCGCAGCCTGATCGCTGAGCTTGCATCAATGAAAGTAAAAAAATAGGCTCAGGTCTCAGAGTATCCATGAAATCGGGAACTAAAACAATCAAATAGGTCGTTTGACTTACAGACTTGAAGAGTTTGGCTGACAAAATGGATTGATATATTTTGTCAGTTACGATAGCGTAGCAATCGTCTTCCCGAGTCTTGTACATTAGGTCTACAGTGAGGGATTCAATGTCTTCAAAAATATTTTCCATTTGTAATATTTTGCTATAATTTCCCCGAGCTGTTTTGGTACTGAAATGAAAAAACTAACGTATGAGACAAATGAAATCTTCGAAAATAATACAATTTTATCAATTAATTACGGTGGAGTTCATATTTCCGAATTACCTCAAAATTTGTAAAGTGTACAACAAAGTTACCAAAACGTACATCCTTTTCACAACACTCTCGAATGAAAGTGAAAGCCAACTGAATGTACTGTACAATTTATTAACATTGATTTGAAAAGTAGAAAAGGTTCTTAGCCTATAAAATGCAAATAACCTTCTGAATAATTAAATTCCAATCACTTTCACAACAAGAGTAGTAGTTAGAGCAAAATGTCGGTTACAAAACAATTATCTTCCGCAAATGTCGATTCATAGACTGCATAGATGTGTATATGCTTTAATGCATAAGCTGGAGGTGTGTTAGTTTAACCGTTCACGTTTTTAGGTGTGTTGGTTTAACTGACTTATATACGGTCTTAACCTACTTATACACTCTACTAACACACCGACAGAGAATGCATTAAAGGTCAAAAGGTTTTTGGTACTATTGCACTTCAACAACTACGGTACTTTTTTTTATTTATGCGTATGGTTTACAACGATATGTTCTTACAACTACAATTTTTACAACTAAATGGTTTAGGAATTAGGGACTCAGTGAAGCGTTATTTTAATCGTTCCATCTTACCTATCAATTATTTCAACCTCTATCAAACAGCAGTGCTAATATTTTCACTCGAAAATGATATGATTAAGCATGACATGTGCATTCAAGTGAATTTAGATGTACACGGGTACTTTACTAGAGGTAGTGGTCTTTTTCACCCTTCATTTTCACGTTCTTAGTTTGGAGAGCACGCAATCACGTATTATGGTTACGTTTTTATAATGAGTTACCTGGAATCTTTCATTCCATTGTAATCTAGTTCATTTCAAAAAACGTCTTAAAGAACATTATTTGATAAATAGATTTCGGGACTCGTTGGACTATTACGTCTCCTGGTAACTTCATCACTTGTTGTTATTATTTTTTCTTTCTTTTCTTTATTCAATTTGATTAATTGACCTTGATTTATAGATTTTTTTGATTTATCAATGTATTGGTTTGCATTACGTTTTTTTTTTCTTTTCTTGTTTTGATTTAAATTGATTTAATTTGTTTTAGATAACATAACTTTTTTATGATTAAATTTGATTATAAAGGATTTATGTACACAGCCCGTACATGATGGGCTTTGAGCCTACATTGAATTAGAAATAAATAAATAAAAAAAAAATTACATTTCTTTGTTACACAAAGGGTATCTTAGTTCTACATATATTCGATTCGTGGTGTACAATATTCGATGCTTTGAAAATTGCCGGGAGGAAAGTAGTACTAACAGGTTCGGCAGCCATGGTGATGATGTTCTACGTTTTTTTTGTGCGAGCCATCTGGCTATCATCGTTCACACTCGTTTGTTGTCCTTTCATATTTGAATATTGGTGCTGTTTTTTCAGTACAAGCGCCATCTATGAAGGACAGATGGGGATTCTTGCATGTCAACTGTCTTCCATCAATTTATTTCCTCCTTTATCAAACAGATGGAGCCAAAGTGTTGGCAAGTTGTACTCAGAATGCGTATGTTGCATATTGCTGAGTACTTTTCGTTGCACCGCTGCAACTACCCAATTTTAAAGCGTGGGTATGCTTAGGGATCTTCCTTTATACCAGTACATTACAGAAAAATTCCATACGTCCCGGGGATCGAACCCGGGTTTTCTGCGTAGAAGGCGAGCGCGTTCACAACTTGCCATCCCATCCAACTGCGGTACTTACTGTGGTTTGTCCACTCTTGTATCAACATTACAGTACCTTCATAATTCCTTTATGCCAAAGGAAGCGTCTTCAGTCTTCATAAGATTTAACAAACTTAACAAACAAAGAAAATGTGTCTTCAACAATTGCGGTAAGTACAGTAAGTACCGCTAAAGAAAATTTGCCTTTAGCAATTGCGGTAAGCACAGTATTACGCTACCGGATTTTGACGCCTCCGGATTTTGTAGCCTCCGGATTTTTCGTCCGGATTTTGACGCCTCTGGATTTTGTGCCTCCGGATTTTGTAGCGACACCTTCCTTCCTCACCCATCTTCAGCAGTTCCGCTGGAATATTATCCGGACCGGAAGCTTTGTTGTCCTTGAGTGAGGTGATTGCTGCTTGCGTTTACGTTCTGTAACATCAGCACACTCCGCATCAAACTAGGTATTAAAGTCATTAGGGCTCTGATATCCTAAGGTGTTGGTGGCTTCTTGTTTGATTACTTCATTCACCGATTGCCAGTCGACTGTGCAAACCACGCAGGAAAAAAATCGCAGTAAAGAATATAAAAACGCAATGAAGCATGGAAATAAAAGACATGCGAACCCAGATGATGAAATGTCGGGCTCGAAAGAAAGTCTTAGCAATTTTGATGATGATTTTAGTGACAAAGGGAAAATGGAGTCTGAACCCAAGCGGGAACGGAAAACCAGCCTTATAGTCAATGAAATCGTATCGGATAATAATAAAAATTTTGTAGAAAAGGCTAATGATTTTATTTATCAACCCGGTGATACGGGACCCTTTTTTTTGGAAGTTATGCTTAAGGAGAGAAATGTAAGATTTGATGACATTAAATTTGGTTTGGCCTTGAAATATAATAAAGTTCAAGGAGTGGTAAAAGTAATCCAAGCGGGTATGGGCAAGGTGCGGGTGCATTTTAGCACGGCGGAACAGGCTAATGACTTTATTGAGGTTGGAAAAGGGATCTTTCCCCAATACGAGATATATGTCCCATACAATAATGTCATTCGGACAGGGGTTATTTTCGATATTCCAGCGGAACACAGAACAATTTTTGATGGACAATATAGAGGCCTCATTGCCGGTTCATGAGGTCTATCGTTTTACTAAGGTGGTCTTTAACAATGGTGAAAAAAAACTTATTCCAACTGGAACGGTAAAAGTTTCCTTCCGGGGGCAATATTTGCCAGAATCGGTTACCTTTTTTACGCATTACAGAAAGTTAAACAATATATCCCAAGAGTAATTCGATGTAATAACTGTCAAAAATTCGGTCACACAGGGAAAAGTTGTCGACAAGGGGAAAAGACTTGTTTCAAATGTGGTACTAAACATCAAATTAGTAACACGGAAGAAGGTCAATCGGCACAATGTTGCATTAATTGCCAAAGCCCAAAACACCCAGCAAATAGTGACCAATGCCCAGAATACCAACGTAATGTCTTAATTAAAGAGGCGATGGTATATCGCAATTTATCTTACTTTGAAGCCAATGGGGAATTCCCCAAAGTCAGTAGCCATTACAGTATTATAAAACACATTAAAGAATTTCCGCCTTTAAAAGACAAACCGGGAAAAAAATTTTTGAAAGAGGAAGAACGCAATACGGGAAAATTTATCCCAAAAAGTGAAAATCAATTGAAACTTCAATATCAAAATTATGTAAACGCTCAGCGAGGTTTGGAACCAAAAAGTAAAAAAACTGATAAGGATACTGAAAATGACTGTGACAATCGGGATAATTTAGTTAAAGTTGACGATAAATTATTGATAAATAACAAAACGCTGAAAATTCTTTCAGCAATTAAGAATAATGACCTGAAAATAGAAGCAGAGGAGGGACTAAAGGGAGAATTTATAGATTTATTGACTGAAATTGTACAAATATTTACAGGGATTGGGCAAACAGAAAAAGATAACGGAAGCCTAGAAGCAAGTGATAACGTAGAGGGGGCAGTAGGCTCCATATCTGACACTACCTTCTAATATGGCTAGTAAAAACAATAGATTAACTAAAGACAAGCACGGAGACAATAAGACTGACAAAAAGACTTTCGACCAAAGAAGACAAAATAACTATCAACTTAGTACCTTACATATATGCCAGCACAATATTAGAGGGATGGAATCCAAAAAAGCAGAGCTTAACCATTATTTAGATAGTCAATGCGTACACATTTATATAGTATCAGAAACAAAATTAAAAGAAGGAAATATGGGTAAATTTGGACAGAAATTTCATTAAAAAAATTATAATGTAGTTACTGAAGGCGGAGAGAAGGAGGGGTGCGGAGGAGTAGGGTTATTGATCAGAGCTGGGATCCTCTACAATGTCCTCAATTTGCCAAAAATTTTTCCCGCTGCAGGTGGTGGGGGTGAAAACTGCCAACCTTCCCAAGGATATAGTTATATTGTCAGTATATATACCACCGATTGGAAATGGGATAAGTGAAGGGGAAGTGGCAAGACAATTAGATAAATTAAAGGAGGTTATAGGAAAATATGAGAACGTCATGATTGGAGGAGACTTTAACGCGGCACACCCGGCTTGGGGTGCACACTATCAAAATCAAAGGGGCTTACACTTGTATGAAACGTTTGAAGACTACGTATTATTAAATGATGGCAGACCAACTAGAGTACCGGGAGGATTGGAGAGGGCAAATCCTCTGGATTTGACCTGGGTCTCCCCTACAATAGCAAGTGAAATAGAATGGGACCTGGACACTGAAACACTAGGATCAGATCACCTAATTATTCAAATGGAAGTTAGTAAAGGGATGTCCCCAGATCAAATTAGATATAGGGAAAAATTAGACATGGAACTGTTTAGAGATAGGGTGGAAAGTTTGGATCTAGATACAATAGCTAATTTGGAAGACTTAATTACACAGCTAGAAGAAAGGAGGAAAGAAGCCATATCTAAGGTCAAAAAAACGAATATGTCAAAAAAATTTCACCCAAAACCATATTGGAAGGGAGAAATAGGGGAGCTCTATAGAACAAGCAAAACACTGCTGCTAAACTACTTTAGGGACAATAATATTCGTAATCTATTAGCCTTTAAGAGATCGAAAGCTGAGTTTAAACATAAGCTCAGAGAAGCAAAAAAGAAGTCATGGCGGGAGTGGTCTGAACAGCTCTCCCCAAACACATCGATCAAAAAGATTTATCAAAACATCAGGGCCCTGACAAATAGCACAAAATTAAATCAACATAATATTATGTATGATCACCCGGATATGGCAAAAAAGTATCTAGATCATATGTGCAGTAGAGGTACAGACAAGGGAAGGATAGAAAATATTAACATAAGAATACAGGAAATAGCAAATTTGAAGCTCCCTTTAGTATCAATGAGTTGGAAGTAGTCCTTAATTCAAAAAAATCCACAGCTCCGGGAATGGATCAATTTACTTATGATATGATCAAAGGCTTCACGGAGGCCTTGAAGAACAAACTAGTAATTTTGATAAATCGGGTATGGGAAGACCAAAACTTGACAGACACCCTGAAACGGATATTGATAGTTCTCATCTCCAAGCCGGGAAGGGATCACACCAGGTTAACCAGTCATCGGCCAATTTCGTTACTGTCGGTATTCTTAAAAATCATCAACTCAATGGTGAAGGTTAGATTGGTAAAATGGATAGAAGAAAACAAGGTAATACCCGCAGCTAGCTATGGTTTCATTAAGGAACGATCGGCAATTGACTGTATTAATCACTTTATCACCATAGTCCATGAGATGCAAGAAAACAATAGGGAAACCATGGCGGTCTTTATAGATCTGGAAGACGCCTTTAATAAAGTTAACCTACATAAACTAGATAAAAAACTTGGTCAACTGTTAGTTCCACCCAGGATACATACCAATACAGACATACCTGTTTCTTCCTTTTTCATAGCACAGTTTTTCATTTCGTGACTGCCACTACAGATAAGGCAAACAACAAATCTATTGCAAGTGGATGCACCGTGACCATGCATAGCATCGATACCTTGGGCCTTTTCGCTTCGGTTTATACGTCTACCATTTGATAACATGGTGGTGGACAGTTGTAATTGTGTTAAGTCGTTTCATATCGACTTCTCGTTTACTAAAGTGACATAGGTGATTTTGTACTAATAGTATTTTATTGTCTTGTATGCCTAAGTCGAGCATTATTGATATGTATTTATTGTATATAACGAGCGAACGTAGTGAGCGAGTTTTATACAATAAATACATATCAATAATGCGAGACTCTGGCATACAAGACAATACGATATTTTATTGCATAAACGAAAACACATGTAATCTGTAATCTGTAATCTGTAATCTGTAATCTGTAAGCAAAACGGCCGTGCTTGTTAGGGTGTAGCTCTGTTAATAGTTTTTTTATTTCACAATCGTGGATTCAATTACGGCTGACTAATTTTTTTTTTACTTATCGTTTATCGCATACGCAAATTATTTCTCACAAAACTACATCCCCTTTGTGTCTTTTCAAATTTCAGTTCAACTAATTATTCCTCCTTCAATTCACATTAAATTTTATTTCCATTGATAAATGCACGTTTGTCGCACATTGCCATTGATCCTATATACTAAACATATACATGAGTAAATGCGACACAATACGCATGATGCTAGTGTTACACGACTAAGTAAATACTAAATTAATTTGATCGTATATCGCGAGAGAACATTTAAATGCATGAGCAAAACGGCAAACAGCAAACTTGATGTTAATTTATGTTGCGCATTTTTACTTGAAATTATTTAAATAAAATAAACTAAATTCCATTCTTGGCTTTATAAATGTTCACTCAATATGGCGAAACATAGCAAGCGTTGTTTCAGTCGCGATTTTTTTATATATAACACAACCATGAACAAACGCTACATTACGAAATTAAATTGAAAATGTATACAAGCAGAAGTGGATCGGTGGAATAAATGCTTGACTAGTGAACCGCTTGTCGTCGGTTCGAGCCTCGCAGAGGCATGTGTTTTTTTCTTTATTTGTTCCTCAAATAAAAAAATTATGCATCTAGAACTATAATAAAAAATTATTCATCTAGAACAATAATTTTCACAATAATGTACGACTTAGTCTTTATATACAGGAGTGTTTAATGCATGGCTTACTCAACGTGTATGCAATAAACATAATTAATTTCACTGCTGTTATGTTGTGCTCTGCTTGCAGGCTGTCAATGGAACGTTTGCATTTTCGAAAGTTATTTTTAAACGATGCAAAAATGCAATTAAACCAAAAAATTGTTCTACGACATGCATCGAAAATTCTTTGATGATTTTGTATTTTAGTTTCAAAAGTGCGTTTTCAGTACACTTTCCAATTTTGGATTTTTTATTAAGCAGCACTTGACAAGCAAAAAATGTTTTTATGCAAACGTTCCATTATATTTTTTGCTCAAGCTCGGGTAAGCCACTCAGAATTACTTTAAAAACTGCGCTTTCGACATCTGGATGAGATTAAAAATGAAATTTTTCTTTAGCCAAGAATTCGGAAAACATTTTTTTTTCACTAATGCAGTCAAACATTCTTTTACGTCCGATACTCAATATTTTCATTTGATATTTTACATTCAATTGCTTCGCAATGCTGTCAATATTTGTTGAATGATCGGTCACAATAATTGGTGATATAGTAATTTTTTGTAGGTTTGATTGTTGTAAAGTATCCATTTTTTGGTATCATCTTGTAGGGCGTCAAGGCGATTTGTTAGCGGCACTTGGATGGAGTCAAAAAAACCGGTGCCATTCTGGTCATTTGTGTTTCTTTTTTTTCTTTTTCTAGAAGGTTTGATCGGCGACTGCCTCGTCGGTTTATTATTTCTCACCATGAGATGCAATTAATTGCTTTACAAAGGACAGTAAAATATAAGTAAAAATAATTTTTAGACTCAAAATTTGACACGGATAATAATAATACTCTTTGGTGGTACTTGGTTTTCTGACCAAGCTTATTTATCGTTCCTTTTGATTTCTGAGTGGAACACGATATTTATATTCATGTTCATATTCAAACCTCGATAACTCAGCCGATGCAACCGATTTCGATAATGGCTTATAATGCCCTCTATCCCAAAGGTTTTTGTATG
>CM055403.1:192288249-192313521 GCA_029228625.1 Pseudolycoriella hygida | reverse complement strand
TGCCGAGGCGCGGAAGTTGGTCAAAATCGAGGCGAAAGTTTTCGCCAAAAAATTTTTTTCGTCGGAATCGATAGATATTGACTTGGGCATCATTTTGATGAATAGAAAGTGGGGTCGCCGAGGCGCGGAAATTGGTGAAAATCGAGGCGAAAGTTTTCGGCAAAATTTTTTTTTCGTCGAAATCGATTTATATTGACTTGCGCATCATTTTGATGAATAGAAAGTGGGGTCGCCGAGGTGCAGCAGTTGGTCAAAATCGGAGGTGTTCAAATGAAATGGTCAAGAAACCAAAACAAAACAAAAAACTTCCAAAACTACTGATATCACAACAAAAACCTCTTAAAAGGTAAAGTGTGACGCAGTCCGTAAGTCCGCTTCCAAAATTAATGATATCGCTTGAGGTGACGCTATCGCAGATAATACGCAGATGTTTGTTTGAATGGAATCTTGTGTTCAAAGTTTTAATTTCCTGAAAAAATTGCAGCGCTTTTTTTAAAACAAAATTACGTTGTGTTAAAAAAATTATTGCGTCGCAAATTCCGGACCCAACGACGAAATAATTTTTCTGTACCTTCAGTTTTTGCGCTGCAAAAATTTTACTTTTGTTTGTTATTGCGTAGATTGTTTAAGGTAAATTTAAATTTTTGCGTATACTTTTTAATACTTTCTTTGTATGGGGAAAGGTCGAAAAAAGTATACAAATTGACTTCATAAAATTTCACATTTGTATGTGTACTTCTGTATACTTTTTCGTCGACTTTTTTTCGCTCGGGCATGTTGCGATACGTAGATTTTTTCAGCATCAGTCTTAATGACGTATGCTGAAAAAATCAAGTATCGCAACGAGGTGGACACACTACTTTTTGCAACAAACAAATCGATTGAGAAGAAAATAACAACAAAACTCAAAAAATTCACTCCACAGAAACCATTATATCGTACAGTGTACAAAAAATTTTTGATCAGATTGCAATTCACACATACGACATTGCAACGTCGTATCAAAGCAACGGAGGGGTACATTTCAGCACATGTATCAAATTTTAAAAGTCATATCGTTACAAGGTATAAATTTCTTTCACTTCTCCTCACACTCTTAAAAAAATTGGAAGCTGCTTCGATTTTGATCGCGTTACCGCATCGTGAACATCGAAAACTGGCGAAAATCGATTGTGCGTTGCAAAAAAAAAAAATTTTTATGTTTGGATGCACAAGACTAAAACATATGCAAGGGACCCGAACTTATCAGAATAGATATGGCAAACAGAGTTGGTGTTACGAAAAGACTCGAACGTATTTAAGTAAAAATTGTCTTAACTGTATTGGAAATTGCCGAGAGGGCAATATTGAAAAACTCGTCCGAAGAAACGACGCAAAAAAGGCCTTCCAAAAGTACAAAATTGACCCTCAAATAGACAAAAATGTTCATGTCAATTTTTTCTACAACATAGCAAAACATATGCAAGGGACACGTACTTATCAGAATAGATGTGGCAAACAGAGTTGATGTTACGAAAAGACTCGAATGTATTTAAGTAAATATTGCCTTAACTATTAAGTGTATGAAATTACGTTCACATTAAGTTGTATTGGAAATTGCCGATAGGGCAATATTGAAAAACCCGTCCGAAGAAACGGTGTAAAAAACCTTTCCGAAAACACATAATTGACCCCCAAATATAGAAACATGTTCTACTCAATTTTCTCTACAACATAGAAAAAACCATTTTTTGGGCTAGGTTCGACCTGAGTACCGACCTAGGGCCCTGAGTAGAGGCCTCGGACACAATTCCATAGCCAAAAATGTTTCCCTCAACTTCCTCTGCAACATAGCAAAAAAAATTTTTTTTGGCTGGGGCCGACCTTAGGACCGACATGGCTCACTTGAGCCCTAAGCAGAGGCAAAAGTTTCTTTTATAAACTGTCGGTCATGCCTAGATCTTTCAAACAAAAAAAAAATTTGAAAATCAGATAAGATGTTATGTACAAAAGACCAAAATCACTTAAACGGCCTTAGCTTGGTGGCCCTTGGGCCGACAGTGCCCAGATTCAATCCCATAAAAGGTTTTTCAGGAAAAAAAAAAGTTTTTGAAAATTCGTTTGTGTTTTACTTGAGTTATCGTGTTGACAGACGGACGGACGGACGGACATTTTTTTTATTGCATGTCATCTAAGGGCCATGATCGGTGCTCCCCCCTACTCCAGGGTCGAAATTCGACTGGTTACAAACGTCGTGGTAAACGCATAAAACCCCTTTTCGAAGAAGTTCGTTCTTCGTACGGGTCTAATAAGTACAAATTTTTTTTGGATATATCCCTGGACTTCAATGGCTAAAATGATTCCTTAATTTTTTCTACTAAATAAAAATTTTTATTTTGTTAGAGCCAACATCGGCACTAAATTTATTCTTGAATACTGTTACGCCTTCTATCACCTCTCAAATAGGAAAAGAATGAAGAAAATCTGACAGAATTTATTCGATTTACATAGAAAGAACATATATAACCCTAGCAGAAATAAATTTTTAGGGCCCTAGTTAAGTCCAAGGGCACAAACAAAGAAAATATCTTCTATAAATTGTTGGGCTTTCATAGACCTACATCTCTTGCCATAGATCCCTAGATCCACCTCTTGCCAAAATTGTTATTGCGATGTGTGGGCATTGCGGCTGGAGCCGAACGCGATATCGATATATATGAAAATCCTCTAGAGGGATAAATGCGAAACTATCGTTCTGGACAGATAAAAAAAGGTTAATGAAAATCGGAACGGATTTGCTCGACTTGCATACAAAAAACTCGTAGAGAGTAGAGATAGAGACCCATCTCGACAGAATTCCGGACATCCAGACACCGGATATCCAGGCATGCGGAAATTCGTACATCGGACACCATGACTTCTCGACATCGGGGCATCTGGACAAAATTCGACCTCAATTCTGCCGTAAGACGACTTAGGTCAAGGGAATATGATACACATTAACACATTAACAGGTTGCGACGCGGACCATTTCATACAGACAAGATAAGCTGGCAATACGGACATCCAGACATCCGGACATTTGGACATCCGAAAATTTGGACATCGGGTCATCTGGACATCCGGACATCTGGACATCCGGACATCTGGACATCCAGACAAAATCCGAACTCAATTCTTCTCTAAGACTCTGGTCTACGTCAAGGGAATTAAATTTTATCTTAACAGAGACCTATTGCTCTTTGCTCTACCGCCTGAATTCTAACACTTTATAATTAAAAAAAAATACATATACTAAGCCCCTTTAAAAACCCCAAAATTGAACCCCGAATAGACAAAAATGTTCAGCTCAATTTTCTCTATAACAAAGCAAAAAGCATTTTTTGGGCTATGGCCGCTCTAGGCCTAGGGCCATTAGGAGAGGCCTCAGACACATACTTCCATAGACCAAAATGTTCCCCCCAATTTTTTCTACAATATAGCAAAACACGAGGGGTGACGCACTTCTGCGGTTTATGGAATAAATGGGAATAAATGGAATAAATGAAATAAATGGAATAAATGGAATAAATATTGGAATAAATATTGGAATAAATGGAATAAATTATAATTTTTTCAAATTCGTCAAAACCTCAAATAGACTTGATTTTGATGGCGACGCACACAACAAACCATACTAATATGTCAAAAAGTGAAAAAAGCCTTTTTTGAAAACTTAAAAGAATTTTTGTTGAAAAATGGAATAAATAAATTTATTCCATTTATTCCCAAAAAAATAAAATTTATTCTCAAGATGGTTTAAATGCTTTATAATTTGTGCAAACCTTTTTTTGAACTTATTTGTCTAACTTGTGATGCGTTTGGTTCAGATATTTCGCAAAAACAACAAAAAAACTTTTGGGAATAAATGGAATAAATGGAATAAAAGAATAAATGGAATAAATGGAATAAACGAAGTGCGCCACCCCTCGGCAAAACATAAACTTACGCAAGGGACACGTTCGTATCAGAATAGATGTGGCAAACAGAGTTGATGTTACGAAAAGACTCGAGCGTATTTAAGTAAATATTGCCTTAGCTCTAAAATGTGTGAAATTACGTCCACATTGAATTGTATTGAAAATTGCCGAGAGGGCAATATTGAAAAACCCGTCCGAAGCAACAAGCAAAAAAACCCTTCCGAAAACACAAAATTCGCACACAATTAGATAAGAATGTTCACCTCAACTTTCTCTTAAACATAGCAAACAAGAAACGACCGGCTTAAAGCCTGGTGGGTCTTTTTTCTATTTTGAAATCGATCGACATTGCCATGAACTATTGTCATAAAATATAAAATTATAAATTGACTGATATAAAAACGAGTGCTGACCGAGTCATTTCGTCAGTCGACGAGCAGCTCTCAACCGATAAAAATGTACGCGAAATAAAATTACAGTCAATATTCACTATAAATTACAAAATTATACTTTTATAATTCGTAATTATAAATACTTGTATAATTATAATTTTATAATTTGTAATTATAATTTTAAAATTTGTAATTATAATTTTATAATTTGTAATTGTAATTACAATTTTTATTAATTAGAAATTTATAATTACAAATTATAAAATTATAATTACAAATTGTAAAATTATAATTACAAATTATAAAATTACAAATCGACTCATATAAATACGAGAGCTGACAGAGTAATTTCGTTTGTCGATTCGCAGCTCTCAACCGATAAACATGTACGCCAATTAATATTGCACTCAATATTCACTATAAATTACAAAATTGTAATTATATTTTTACATTACAAATCATAAAATTATAATTATGAATTATAAAATTATAATTACAAATCCTAAAATTATAATTTATAAAATTTTTTTTGAAGTATATAATTATAATTTTATAATTTATAAATTATACAATTATAAATTGGCGGATATAAAGATGAGAGCTGAGCGAGTAATTTCGTTAGTCGATTGTCAGTTGTTGGTGAGTTAACATCTCTCTGTTAACATAACTCTGTAATAATCAAATTGATTTTCAGCTATCATATATTTTCATGGCTCATGCAGTTTTGAAATTGTTTTCAGTCTTGCTGTAAGAGTACGTCGCTTGCATCTCGTATACATTTCACTGGACTAACTTGAAGCGATACATGTCGGTCATCCAACGATGAATTAAATATGACTGTAGCTTTGAGCCACATATGATATTGTATTGGTCACAAATGTGACTGGCAAGAACGTCGGCTATTGGACTGAGAACTTTTTTCATGGCTCATGTAGTGAAGCTGCCAACTAACAATTATTTGCCATCGCTGCTACTATTATGCACTATGTGATTGCCCGCCTCATGAACTTGTGCATGTAGTGGCAGTGGTGTGTGAATTTTTAAACTATGAACTTCCGTCAAGCTGTCAACCACATACTACATATTGCCAGCTGCCAACTAACAATTATTTGCCATCGCTGCTACTATTATGCACTATGTGATTGCCGCTCAGAACTTGTGCGTGTAGTAGTAGTGGTGAGTGAATTTTTGAACTATCAACTCATAGCTGGCTTTGCAATATTTTCGCCATAAGTGGAACAGACATCGGACAGACAGACGGACGGAAGGACGAACGGACAGACGGACGGACGGACGGACGAATGAAGTGTCCACAATTTTCTATAGAAAAAAGACCTAAAAATCATTTTTGGGCATTTAGGACCGATCTGGGGCCATATGGAAATGCCTCGGACACATACTTCCATAGGCAAAAATGTTCCAATGTTTCCCTCAATTTCATCAAAAAACATTTTTTTTTGTTATTGCAGACCTTAGAAAAACCTGACGCCCACTTGAGCCCTAAGCACAGGCACTGGGTGTTGCTGAGGATGGGTGATAGATCACTTGAAATGCATACAAACTCAAAATTTAATTAATTTTGTTTTTTCAATTTTAATTGGTTGTATCAAATTAATGGTGTTTGTTTAATAATACATTCTTCAAAATATTATTGATTGTTTCCTTAAGTTTTTTCTACAATATAGCAAAAAACAATTTTTCCGATTAAAATAGAAAAAACACTTAGGGTTCTAACAGAAACTCGTTTTCAGTGCCCTATCTAATGTTTCATATATTTCTTCGATAAATTGTTGGGCTTTTATAGACCTGTCGAATTGAACTTAGGTATTGATCTTTTAATTTCGTTCAGACGCAATGGAAACAAAAGCTATTTGGCTATAATAATAATCTCAATAATTCGAATATATTTAGCTTCTCATCTCTGCCCCACCCCAACCTGTTTGGACCAGAGCCTTATAAGTAGAATTTTCGGGTGAATTTTGCGTAGGAATTTTGTGAATTTTTGCGAATTTTGTGAATTTTCGCGAATTTCTGTGAGTTTTGTGTTTTCTCTTAGATTTTATTAATTTTCATGGACTCTTTTAATTTTTTCTGTCAGATGCGGTAAATATCAAAATTGCACTTTATAATTAGGTAGATTTCATTCCTGCGTCCTTGAACCAGTTTTCTTTACGGCTGAAATATGGCTGCATTTTTTTTATTTTCAACCACAATTCGATTGCGATCCAGAGAGGAAATGCGATCTGCATTCGGGATACGTACAGCGATGGTCGTGATTTTAATTTCTTCATGTAATTTTTTGGTGATATCTTGTGTTACTACATAAAAAATCTAACTAAAAAAAGACATAACCTTTGGTGTACCCGTACGTATCACAATAGATGTGGCAAACAGAATAGATGTTACAAAAAGACTCGAACGTATCTAAATATACAAATAAGCAAACAATCCAACGTTTTATGTTCTTTTATAACTGTAAGAGTTTCAAAGATCCATAGAAATTACCCAAGGTAATGTCAAAGGCCCTACCGAAGTACGTCTCAGACCATTCAAATCTTGAAAATATTATATCCAAGGATTGGGCTATTTTCTCTTAAAACCCTGAAACACATGTTCGCATAAATTTAATTCTCTACAACATCGCCTTTGGAAGCAACTTTCTAACTCTCATAGTTCTGGAGATTCGGGTCATCCTGCCGAGGGGTGACGCACTTCTGCGGTTTATGGAATAAATGGAATAAATATTGGAATAAATGATAATTTTTTCAAATTCGTCAAAACGTCAAATAGACTTGATTTTGATGGCAACGCACACAACAAACCATACTAATGTGTCAAACAGTGAAAAAAACTACTTTTGAAAACTTAAAAGAATTTTTGTAAATAAATTTATTCTATTTATTCAAAAAAAAAAAAATAATAATCTCAAGATGGTTTAAATGCTTTACAATTTATGCAAACCTTTTTTTAAACTTGTTTGTCTAACTTGTGATGTGTTTGGTTCAGATATTTCGCAAAAACAACAAAAAAAATTTGGGAATAAATGAAATAAAAGAATAAAGGGAATAAATGAAGTGCGCCACCCCTCGCATCCTGCTCAATTATGGAAGTGGCCGTATATTAGAATTAGGCCATGATTCCCCAAAACCCTGAAACACGTGTTGGCTTAAATTTAATTCTCTACAACATCGACTTTGGAACCAACTTTCTAGCTCTCATAGTTCTGGAGATTTGGGTCATCCTGCCCAATTATGGAAGTAGCCACATACCAGGATTGGGCCATATTTTCCTAAAACCCTGAAACCCGTGTTCGCATAAATTTAATTCTCTACAACATCGATTTTGGAACCAACTTTCTAGCTCTCATAGTTCTGGAGATTTGGGTCATCCTGCGCAATTATGGAAGTGGCCATATACCAGGATTGGGCCATATTTCCCTAAAACCCGGAAACACATGTTCGTCTAAATTTAATTCTCTACAACTACGCCTTCGGAAGCAACTTTCTAACTCTCATAGTTCTGGAGATTTGGGTCATCCTGCCCAATTATGGAAGTGGCCATATACCAGGATTGTGCCATATTTCCCTAAAACCCATATTATATATATAATCCATCCCTGAAACCCTCAAACACGTGTTCGCTTAAATTGAATTCTCTACAAATTTACCTTTGACAGTAAATCTCCATATTGCATAGTTAAGAAAACAAAGACGAAAAAATGTTTTCGCATATGGCCAAGAAACTCAATTTCGTCCATTCCATTGGTCCCAGTGCCGAGACCCCTGACCCGATTCATACACAAATTTATTCCCAGTTTTGTGATATCAAGTGCTTTCAGCTGACCCCAAAATGAGAAATTTCCGTGCTATACTTGCTGAGATATTTGCGAAAAAGCTTCATCGACCCTCGAAAATTTCATGTCCAACCTCCACTTCTTCGACCATATCTCCGGAACTACTTGGCCGATTTTGCTCATCTTCGAACTTGAATCATGGGAAGCATATACCTTTCAGGGAAAAAAAGTTTAGGGTGATCGGTTCTGCGGTTTGGAATAAAAAGTGGAGATGGACGGACATTTTTTTATTGTTGATTCATCATATTTAGACGATAATAATTTCATCCCCCCAACTGCCACCTCGATCTACCCCATCTACCCCCATCGAATTCTTCTACGCTTTGCATGTTCATGCTGGGCATATAGGTTAGAGTTAATTGAATAGAGAGGCAGTTCATAAAATCGATCGATCCGTGTCTTTGAATTTGTTGTATGTATCTCAGGAAGATAATCAGTTCGAACCGTTTTTGGTTGGATTAAATATTTTTTTCTCACTTATCAGTTTCTCAATATGCCTTATTCGGTTTTGCAGCCGCAAACCTCGCTAGGCCAGATTTGATTATAAACAATTCAATTGAGAAAAGCTCGTGAAATTTTTGCAAATAACTCCAAGTAGTCTTTTAGTGAATTAGCTATCATATTGTACTCTTTGTAAAAGCAGTTTTCATCACAATCAGAAAGAAGAAGCGAAACGAATGGTACTTTCGAAGATCTAAGTTGAAGCAGTGTTTTCGACATAAATTAGTGGATGCAACTTTTGCTGTGCTGAGTCAAATCGTCGGACTAATTTCTATACAATTAGTTTCCTCTTCACAGTCCAAAGTATACAATTCATGGGACCTCTTGCTAGGTTCAACTGAATGCCATACAAATATTAGTTGCGGCCGGTTTTGACCAAATTCTTTAAAAACAGTTCTTCCAAACCCCCTTCTACGAAATCGTACCTGCATACGTCTAATTTGGTGAATAAAGAATGTTCTTACCACGACGTTGTAACACGTCCAATTTCGACCCGGGAGTTGGTGGATTTTTCGTTTTGGGGTATAAATAGGAGAAATATGCAAAAAAAATGTTGTCCGTCTGTCCGTCCGTCCGTCTTTCTGTCGCCAAGTTATCTCCAGTAAGGCTTGACCAATTTTCAAAATCTTTTTTTTCCTGAAAGGTAATCAAAAAAGTGAGGTCGAGTTCTGAGATTGACAAAATCGGTCAAGAACTTTCGAAGTTACGGTCGAAAAAGTGGTCGGAAACGTGGTTTTTTGAAGGTCGGTGAAACTTTTCCGCTTATATTATATCTCCGCGAGTTTCGCACGAAAACTGCTTATCAAGGTTTTAAATGAAAGGTATGGCTCTAACTCGCGCTATGCGACCCTACAAGATAATTGGTGGTTATTCATGAATATTTCCTTACTGATGAGGTTTTATTATGTTGTGTTGTAGAGAAAATTAATGCGAACATTTTTGTACATGGCAATGGCTCCAAGGCCTTTCCTTAGGACCCTAGGTCGACCCTACCCCAAAAAACGTTTTTTTTTTTTGCTATGTTGCAGAGAAAGTTGAGTGGAACATTTTTGTCTATAAAGATATGCGTCCGAGACCTCTCCTTAAGGCCCTAGGTCGGTCCTAAAGGTCGGCCCTAGCCCAAAAAACTATTTTTGCTATGTTCTGGAGAAAATTGAGTGTAACATTTTTGAACATATTGAATGTGGACTCAGATCAGCGAACTTCGAATAAAGCAGGGTACCTAAATGGTCTGTTAAATCCATTTGCAGCAGCAAATTCCTTCAACTTTTTGGTTCGTTTTCCTGATTTGCAAAAATTCTTAATCAAGACTTCGAATCATCGGGATCGAACACACAGACTTCTAAGCGAGATTGACGCGATGATCAATGCATCATATCCAAAACATTGACCATTCTGGTTTACTTGAAGATAAACGGTGTACTTATACCTTTACAAAAAGTCCATTCAATTTGTCAGTGCTGAGATATTCACCTTTAGTTACTAACGTCATTAGTCATTCCCACGGAGGAGTTTCGACACCGTTAGACATAGGCTGCTGCTGGATAAGCTTTCTATTAATTTCGGGCTCTCATCTTCGCAGTGAGTTTTGTGGAGAATTATCTGAGTGATAGGAAACAGAATGTTATGATCAGTGGATGTTACTCCAGCCTATCGAGTTTGGGTCACGTGACCACATAATTTGTGTCACATAGATTACAGCGATACGGTTAGGGATGTCGGGATCTTCATTGATAGTCAGTTGAACTGGCGTTAAGGGGCTGTCCATAAATGACGTCTGCTTTTTTGAGGCTTTTCAGACCTCCCTCCACCTTGTATGCTAGTGTCTGTTTTGCCGAACCCCCCCCCCCCCCTCCTCTAAACAGATGTCATATTTCTTAATCGGAAAGTTTTTACATTTGTTTTAATTATTAAAAATGTCGTAAAAAATGATAATTTTAATAAAATATATTTACGTCTATAAATCCTACAATTCGAAACATCGTTCGTATTTTTAATTTAAAAATTTTGAGCTGCCGTCAAAGCAGACGTCATTTATGGACAGCCCCTAACATGCCAATTCCTTTTGTAGCGAAGACTTTCGCTGGTGTTCGGTGCTTTGAGCAGCATGCCCATTTCACCTTTTCTTCCAAAGTGCTGGGCATCAAGCTGCAAGTCTCAGCGAAAACGGTTCTTGAGAGGGCATTTAAAACTTGCATTAGATTCGGCTGACACATTGTGGCACACTGGGCTGTGGCTTGTTCTCGTATTTTGATTACTTATCCTGCGTGCTGATATATAAAGCTTTGCTGCTTAATGAACCTGTCTATCTGCGTGGGCGGTTCTTTAATACCAAGAACCCAAGGACGTTCAGTTCAACCTGATCATGCCGGAAGAGAACACAGACTTTCCATCACGATCGTTTTTCTCCAATGGGACCAACCACCGGTATCGTTAAAAAGAAAATTTCGTTTATGGTTTTAAGGATGCATACAGAGCCTTCTTTTGTAGCTAAGGACGCTTGTTTTATCCGTTACATTATCTCATTTTCCATTTTCAATTCTATTTCGTTTGTCATCGTCTAAGGGCTTTTTTGTTCAAATTAGTGAAATTTCTTAAAATAACCTCACTAAAGGAGCCTCTGTCCGTGTCCTCGTTTGTTTTCTCATATGCCACAACAAATAATTATCTCGAGTCCAAATCCATACAAGAACTCAATGGGAAATTGTTTAAAATATTTGCGAATTTTCGTAATTTTGTAAATTTTACGAATTTTTGCGAATTTCTGTGAATTTTCACGAACTCTTGCGAATTAATTCTACTTATTAGGCCCTGGATTGGAGTTAGGGTAGCTAGGACCGGATGCCTAGCCTATTATAAATCACAACAAAATTCCTGTTTAAAAGAGAAACGTGACGCAACTCCCTGTCCCTTCTACCAAAGCAACTGATTTGTGATAAAGCTTAAAGTTTTGAAACGCAAAATATTTTCACATATGATTAAAAATGCGTCACAAATGGTGGACGTGTTGGCTTCTATGGAAGTCAAAAAGTTACAATATGCTCCTTAGTCTACGAAAAACATTTATATTAAATTTTTAGAACGTAAGACTTGCGTCACGGGCGCATTGCTGCCGTGCGCCCACGATATCTGTAAAAGCTTATTTAGTTAAAGTATGTTGCAGTGGTTGCAAAGATAATTTTTTCGAACATTTAATCGAGCGTCGCACCTGACTTTAAATGTTCATTTTCTATGAAATTTTTTGGTAGAAGAAAAAACAGAACTATTAGTCATTAGCATTCTTTTTGTAATCGAGAGAATTAATGAACCACTCACTCTAATGATTTCTCCAGTCGACCAGACTCACCACCTGACCTTTGGCAATGTGGAACAACCATTGCTAAATGCTTCACTAGCACTTTGTTGCTTCATTGCGCTTTTAACGCTCTTATCTGTCTAAATTGTATTGAAAAAAGCGCTCAATAAAATTGTGCTACCAGCAACTTATTTAATTCAAAGCTCAACTTTTCGATAAGGTGACTTTTACTGTGTTTCGATGTTTTATGAGACAAAATACCTGATAAGAGAACGAAATATTTCAAATGGATTAATGTTACCTTTTATAAATCAGTAAATAAGTCCTTTATCAAGGAAGCTGAAAACTTATGATTTATCTTACATTGTGCTAGTGCAGCATAACATTTTTCTTTAATATTACGAAAACTACACCTTACTTGACTACAAATTGCAAATTGATAGACAAATTGTCAATCCCATATGAGTTCAGACCACCAAAAAATATTTACTAAACAAAATCCCCGATGCACGACTTTCAGCGAATTCAGAGTTTACACAGACAAAACAACAACGGAATAAAAGCACCAATTGCAATGAACACCGGCAGCATAACAGATGAATCGTCCATTGCGTAGGGATCTTCTTGTTTCGGTCCGCTTGTTTTTCTCGATTTCTCAGCTTTAATTTCTTGATACTCCTCCTGTTCGGCGTCGATATCATGTATATGTTCTTGGTCAGGTAGATCCGGCTCTACCGGTGCCAATTTCGGGAAATTTTCAACATCTCCTTTCACTAACACTATGGCGTTGATCTTTGGATTGTCTTTTGTGAGTTTGATAAACTCCACTCGAATTTTACCACCACGGATTTCCGATTCCTCTTCTTTGTAAAATAATTTACCCCGGGATATCGTGTAATAAATGTACTCGTCATGGGCCACACCTTTCCCGACTTGTTGGAAAATGTCCAACTCCGAAATTACTATGTGTTCCGCATTCAACAGCACATCGAAGACTTTCGAGTTTGGTTCATTGAAGTAAACTTCGCAGAACTTTAACACTAGTAAATATTCACCGTCTCCACTATGTGGCAAGTCATAGCCGAATGTGTTCGTTGAATAGCGTTCCGTTTGGTATAGAATATCCTCCGCTCGGGATACCCGACCGATCATTATTAATTGTTTACCGTAATCGGATGCGATGCCAATGCGATCGGTCAATGGATCCCGGCCGTATAAAACGTCATTGATTTTAACTGGTTCACTGCTCCCACAATTCACAGCGTAAATGACTTCGTAGGAACTAGCACATCCAACTAGAAGGCAAATAATTGCAATTATTTTTATTGACGAATACATGATCAACTAGTTTTCCGCTTTTTTTTCTTTCGGGAGCACACGAGCAACACTGAAACGTTTTTAATTGACTTTATCTCATTCCATCGATTTCATTGGAATTTCACAATTTTTCGCTCATCGGGTTTTCCTCAACTAACCCTGGATTTGTTTCGGTTACTAATCGCTGATCAAATGTGTAATTTGAATTGATTAACGTGGCAGTCCACACTAAAAAAATTGGGTGGAAAACAGATTAATTGCAACTCTCTCGCTCACAGCATTTGAACATTGTGTGTGAAGTGTACAGTTTTATCTTCACCTTATCTGAATTTACTCTCAACTAACAACTTTTTTACAGAATATGATATGAGAAACCGGCCCATGAAACTCACAATTTTTTTTTTCGTTAAAATGTCAAAACAATATTACTAAAATTGACATATTTTGATACACTGTCACGGGTATGACAGTTCACAATGACCCTTCCCATTCAGGTGTGATTTTCTGAGTTAAATTTAACAAAGTGCATCGAACGCACTCACAATTAAATTGATCGTGAATGTAAATTCTAACCTTGGGATAGAAATTGATAAAAACCCGATTATAATGGTTAATTTGGCGTTTTTTTTGACAATGAATAGTTGTTATATTAATTGAGTTGACGATTCGAAAGAAATTAATGTTTTTATATGTTATTGTGATGGTTTTTGTTCAGAACTCTATTACATTATTGCGTAAATTTGTCAAATCAACAAATAAAGATTGAAGATGAAAATCCAACATAATTTTTTCGATCTCGACTTTCCGGAAATTAAATTTATCACACCTACTAATATGAACAGAGCTAATAACATAACTCCGCAAACTCCTTAACGTACTTTTTCGCGTGTTGGGTTGATACTATGAGTTTTTTACTCCATTTACTTTTCGAAACTCAGACCAAAATTTCTGAATACTCAATGGGGAAAGACTCCTAAATCTGAAAAATAAAATCCTGGTAAACACGGGATTTTATTTTTTAGATTTTTAAAGATTAAAAAAATGAAAGATTTTCTAACCAGTATTAGGCGATGAATTTAAAGAAATCGACCAATAATTGTGATTTTGTTCGGCAAATTGATTTCTCAAAGATTTTCAAAAGATTTTTTTTAGCCTGTACCAGGACTTTTGGGAGTCGTTTACCACTGGATTCTACTTGCAAGAGTGTCATAATACGTTGACTAATGTGTGTCCATGTGCGTGCGTAAAAGAAACGTCTAAAAAATAGTTGGCGAATGCTGCGAACGACTGCAAATACGCACTGAATTTTTAAAAATCAAAACTCTATTTACTTACCCAGATGGCTCTACAGACCATTAAGAGTTTTCGTCTTCTCTATCCTGGCCTACATGCACCTAGCAGCTCCAACCGGTTAGTCCCAAAATTTTGAAATTAGCAAAAGCAGCATCTCCATCTGCGTTCTGGATTTTCTTTTCAGTGTTCAGAATTTTTTTCGAAACATGATTGACCGAGACAACGTAGTTTTTTTATTCGAAATGACTCTTTGTGGCGCGGGCAAGTAGCCATTCCACGTCACAGCTGCTATCTTTTATGAGTTCGTATTGACTTTATTGGACCCGTACGAAGTACGGTCCTATACGTTTACTACAAACAATTTTATTGTAACATGGGGTAGATCGAGGTGGGAGGGGGGGGGGGGATGCATCTATTATCGTCTAAATATGACGAATCAGCAATAAAAAAAATGTCCGTCCGTCTGTCCGTCTCCACTTTTTTCTCCAAACGGCTCAACCGATAGCCTTATTTTTTTTTCCCCGGAAAGGTACTGCCCAATGATGCTAGGGAGATGGAGCATAATCGAATCAGTGGGTCGGAGATTGCTCGGGAAGTGACCAAAAAACATGGTTTTTCGAGGGTCGGTGAAACTTTTTCGCAAATATCTCAGCAAGTAAAGCACGGAAATTGCTCAATTTGGTGTCAAATGAAAGCATTTGATACCAAAAAACTGGGGAATTTTTTTTTGTTGGAATCGGGTCAGGGGTTTGGGCACTGGGAGGCGAAAATAAATTTCTCTGCCAAAAACGATAATAGATAGTTTTTTTTCAGTATTTGCTTAAATACGCAATACAGAGACTTACTTTCAAAGGCGAAGTTATAGAGAATTAAATTTAAGCGAACACGTGTTTCAGGGTTTTGGGGAAATATGGCCCAATCCTGGTATATGGCCAATTCCATAATTGGGCAGGATGACCCAGATCTCCAGAACTATGAGAGTTAGAAAGTTGCTTCCAAGGACAAAGTTGTAGAGAATGAAATTTTAGATAACACGTGTTTCTGGGTTTGAGGGAAAAACGACGTAGTCCTTGGATATAAGCTTTTCTAGATTTGAATGGTCTGAGAGGTACTTCGGTAGGGCCTTTGACATTACCTTGGGTAATTTCTATGGATCTTTGAAATTCTTGCAGTTATAAAAGAACAGAAAACGTAGGATTGTTTGCTTATTTGTATATTTAGGTACGTTTTTGTCACTTTGCCACATCTGTTCTGTTTGTCACATCTATTCTGATACGTACGGGTCTTTAGTTATGTTTTGGTTTTTATTTTATTTCGATAAAGTGTGTTATTTTACGACTTATTTTGAAAACGTATATATTTTTTTTAAAATCATATCTTAGTTAATGAAATTCAAATTGTCCGCCAAAATATTACAGCAAAACGTTTTCGTTGGTGTCATTTGTAGCAACAAAAAAAAATTACTGCAGCGGTAAATGCGGTAAATGTCAGATTTGTCAACCAAACAAAATCGGTCGAACAAATAATTTATTTTGGATTGCAACGAAATGAACACTGGTAGTCAAGGAAGTCGAGGCAGAGGGATTGGAGCAGGAAGAGGTCACGGAGCACTTATTTTTAGTATGCGAAATAGATATGATTTTTATTCAGTTGACTGAAATATTCAAAGTGTCACAAAATGTAAATAACCACAAAACTTCAACACTCAGAATTGCCACCTTCATAAAAATTACCTACTGCATGAAAATTAAACTACTGCATAAACTGCAAACATGCCAACTGCAACCATGAACATGCCAAGCAAAAATCTAAATTGCATTAAATAAAATAATTCCAATAATTCCAAATTTTTTTATTATCTATATTATTAATGTAACAAACCTACCGTGTTAATTTTAGATTGATGATGAATTTAATTCGTTGGGCAATTGGCTCTCTTGAGTTGGTCTGGAGTGACCAATTGCCATTGGTGGGGTCTCCTGAGCTCAGAGACCCGTTGAAGTGAAAAGCTCATTTTGAGTTATCGTAACTAACTAACTTTATTCAGTCTTTTTTCCCTGCTTTTATACAATAATTATGCCCTACTACTTAAATTAATAATTCTAGAACATTCGATATTGTTTTCGAAACAGAAGTAATTTTTTGTAGATACCACACAAAATGCTTATTGCCGAGATTGCAATATTTATTATATTTACACATGGAAATAATGTGATTGCGAAGCATTTATGCTCGTGTTACCCAAGAATTTCCAGTTCATTTACCTGATGACACAACTATTTTCCTTAATAATTAGATTTAATTAAATAGGCTAAACTTGTGTCATATTTTTGAAATGACAAAAAATGTTCAATCGATTCGAGATTGAACATACCGAATGGTATAAATAAATAACAAAAATTACAGGCGCCTGCCTAATTGGGCAGGATGACCCAGATGTCCAGATATGAGAGTTAGAAAGTTGGTTCCAAAGGCAAAGTTGTTGAGAATTATATTTAAGCGAACATGTGTTCCAGGGTTTTGGCGAAATATGGCCCAATCCTGGTATATGGCCACTTCCATAATCGGGCAGGACGACTCAGATCTCCAGAACTGTGAGAGCTAGAAAGTTAGTTCCAAAGGCGAAGTTGTAGAAAATTAAATTTAAGCGAACACGTGTTTCAGGGTTTTTGGGAAATATGGCCCAATCTTGGTATATGGTCACTTCCATAATTGGGCAGGATGACCCAGATCTCCAGAACTATGAGACTTAGAAAGTTAATTCCAAAGGCGAAGTTGTAGAAAATTAAATTTAAGCGAACACATGTTTCAGGGTTTTGGGGAAATATGGCCAAATCCTGGTATATAGCCACTTCCATAATTAGGCAGGATGAACCAAATCTCTAGAACTATGAGAGTTAGAAAAATGGTTCCAAAGGCGAAGTTGTAGAGAATTACATTTAAGCGAACACGTGTTTCAGGGTTTTGGGGAAATATGGTGTAATCCTGGTATATGGCCACTTCCATAATTAGGCAGGATGAACCAAATCTCTAGAACTATGAGAGTCAGAAAAATGGTTCCAAAGGCGAAGTTGTAGAGAATTAAATTTAAGCGAACGCGTGTTTCAAGGTTTTGGGGAAATATGGACCAATCCTGGTATATGGTCACTTCCATTATTAGGCAGAATGAACCAAATCTCTAGAAGTATGAGAGTTAGAAAAATGGTTCCAAAGGCGAAGTTATAGAGAATTAAATTTAAGCGAGCAATTGTTTCAGGGTTTTGGGAAAATATGGCCCAATCCTGGTATATAGCCACTTCCATAATTAGGCAGGATGCACCAAATCTCTAGAACTATGAGAGTTAGGAAAATGGTTCCAAAGGCGAAGTTGTAGAGAATTAAATTTAAGCGAATACGTGTTTCAGGGTTTTGTGGAAATATGGCCCAATCCTGGTATATGGTCACTTCCATAATTAGGCAGGATGAACCAAATCTCTAGAACTATGAGAGTTAGAAAAATGGTTCCAAAGGCGAAGTTGTAGAGAATTAAATTTAAGCGAACACGTGTTTCAGGGTTTTGGGGAAATATGGTCTAATCCTGGTATATGGCCACTTCCATAATTGGGCAGGATGACCCAGATCTCCAGAACTATGAGAGTTAGAAAGTTGGTTCCAAAGGCGAAGTTATAGAGAATTAAATTTAAGCGAACACATGTTTCAGGGTTTTGGGGAAATATGGCCCAATCCTGGTATATGGCCACTTCCATAATTGGGCAGGATGAACCAAATCTCTAGAGCTATGAGAGTTAGAAAAATGGTTCCAAAGGCGAAGTTATAGAGAATTAAATTTAAGCGAGCACGTGTTTCAGGGTTTTGTGGGAAATATGGCCCAATCCTGGTATGTAGCCACTTCCATAATTAGGCAGTATGAACCAAATCTCTAGAAGTATGAGAGTTAGAAAAATGGTTCCAAAGGCGAAGTTGTAGAGAATAAAATTTAAGCGAACACGTGTTTCAGGGTTTTGGGGAAATATAACCCAATCCTGGTATATGGCCACTTCCATAATTAGGCAGGATGAACCAAATCTCTAGAACTATGAGAGTTAGAAAAATGGCTCCAAAGGCGAAGTTGTCGAGAATAAAATTTAAGCGAACACGTGTTCCAGGGTTTTGAGGAAATATGGCCCAATCCTGGTATATGGCCACTTCCATAATTAGACGGAATGACCCAAATCTGTAGAACTATGAGAGGTAGAAAGTTGGTTCCAAAGGCGAAGTTGTAGAGAATTAAATTTAAGCGAACACGTGTTTCAGGTGTTTAGGGAAAAATGACTTAGTCCTTGGATATAAGCTTTTCTTGATTTGAATGGTCTGAGACGTACTTTGGTAGGGCCTTTGACATTACCTTGGGTAATTTCTATGGATCTTTGAAATTCTTACAGTTATAAAAGAACAGAAAACGTTGGATTGTTTGCTTATTTGTATATTAAGGTACGTTCGAGTCACTTTGCCACATCTATTCTGTTTGTCACATATATTCTGATACGTACGGGTCGGTCTTTGGTTATGTTTGAAAATTAAAATTTTCTTTTTACAAAATGTAACGGTAAAGCTTTTTATACAATGATACGAATTCTGAGCTATTTCAAGGACATGAACCTTTTGGGCGTCCGATTGAGTTGTGTCAACAAAAGAAGTTGTGTTTTCGGTAGCATCTAGAGTGTGATTGACAACCTGACAATTTTGCAAATAACTTTGGCCTACCATCTGTATTTCACCATTGAAAGAAGTTTCTGAGCAACAACAAAACAAGCAAGATTTGTCTAAAATATGTTTTCATTGAAAACCTTGAAAACCAAAAGTTAACAATTTTATCCAGCAAGTTTTATTCGTAAGATGGCTTACTTTTTCGGCGCTACAGCCACTTGTGGGCCATGGTCTGCTCGAGGATTCTGATCCAATTGCGTCTGTTCCTTGCAGGGTATTGCCAATTTCTTATTCTGAGCGTCCGAAGATCTTGTTCGACACCATCGATCCATCTAATTTTTGGGCGACCAACTCCTCTTCGCCGTTTTGGATCGTTACGGAAAAATTTGGAGGGGACTCTGTTTTCATCCATGCGTGCTAAATGCCCCGCCCACCTCAACCACCGTCAGTATATCCAGCTCGCCAAAATCACGCTCCAATTCAAAGTTATATCGCCGTCGCCACCTTTCACCCTCGCGCATCGCTCCAAATGTGGCGCGAACAAAATTCTTTTTGCAGATTTGTCTTATTTAGACCGTCAAACTAACGAACTCTAAGGTCGAAATTCGACTGTTTACAAAAGTAGTGTCACATATGTCCCTTTTTTGAAGAAAGTCGGTCTAAAATCAATCAATATAAGTCTCACTGTACTTCCTATCACAACAAACCCCCTTTTTAAAACGGAAATGTGACGCAAGTCCTCGTCCTTCTTCCAAAACAACTGATATCAATTTGGGTGACGCTAGCAGCTTCGGAAAAAAAAAATTCTTCTTAAATATTTTCACATTTGATTAAAAAAATGCGTCACAAATGCCGGACCCTTCCAACGTAATAACTTTTCAGATTTCGTACACCAAAAGTTTCGCTTTGCGCGACACACACCCAACCCAACAACTTTGCCTACACACAAACAGACACATTTGGGCTTTAAATGACGCTTTCTAAAAGCCAAAAAAGTCGTTTTTCACACAAGTGCCAATGGAAACCAGTTACTGACTGATCTAGCATGTTTTCATTAACTTTGGATTCTATGAAAATGCACATTTGTATTGAAAATGATCACTTTTTGAGATCATTTTTTAAAGGTCATATCTCCGGATCTACAGAACCGATTTTAATGAGTGAAAATATATTTCGCCTTAGAATTTTCCGTAGACGCAGGGAAGCTGCGGGAGATAGCCCTTCAATTGCAAAATTCAGCGGATTGTAGTTCATGTCGAATTTTCGATTAAATTCCAATAGATTGAAGATAAAATAAAGAAATAATCATAAACAAAAAATATTCTTTTATCAATGGTCATATGTTCGCCTAAGTTCGAGTTGAAGAAATATGAAAAAGAAGAAAATAATGCACTTGCACGTTTGTAACCAGTCGAATTTCGACCTGGGAGTAGGGGGGGGGGGGGGGGATGGTCCTTAGATGACGAATCAGCAATAAAAAAAATGTTCGTCGGTCCGTCCGTCCGCCCGTCTGTCAACACGATAACTCGAGTAAAACTCAACCGATTTTCAAAAACTTTTTTTACCTAAAAGGTATTCGAAAAATCTTTTATGGGATTGAATCTGGGCACTGTCGGTCCAAGGGCCGCCGAGCTAGGTGAATTTTGTTCTTTTGTACATAACTCGAGTAAATCTATTCTGATTTTCAAAAAAATTTTTTGTTTGAAAGACCTGGGCACAGCCGACAATTTATAGAGGAAACTTTTTTGAATTTGAGTCCTTGGACTTAGCTAGGGCACTAAAATCGAGTTTCTGCTAGGGCTCTATGTGTTTTTTGTCCATAAAGCATGCACACACCAAAATCGGAACGCGGAAAATATTAAAATTTTTATTGAAAAGTAGTCGGTACGATGTCATAATTGTTTTAATAAATACATTGACTCTCTACCTACGATTTGAAAAAATCTTGAACTTATGTGATGTTTGACAGGATAATTTTCAAAGAGTTTTCACTGAAGCAGCCCATAAGGTTCTGCACAACTTTGGGATGAACTTTTCTAGCAATTCTGTTTCTAGAATTTTGCCATTAGTTCATTATTTTTGAGGATCCACGTCTATTTTTTAATTTAGACGTCATCAGGATTACTTCTTTTTTGATACGAACGAACTTAAGTGAACGAATGTTTTTTGTGAGAAATTGTGGTCAGCCACGTCGGCGCCGTTTCTTGATCATCCTGAAGAAAGGCCAGTGGCTTACTATACATATGATCGTTAGCTAAAAATGTATGTCAGCTATCCATGTGATAGTTAGATATCAATGTGATAAGTAGCAATCAATGTTACCTAGTAACATAGTTAGCTGATCTCATACGAGGCTATCGTGATAGTTGACTATCAAATTGATAGTCGACTGGTTATTCCTACTCCTTCCATCTTTCAACACTTTCTAAAAGATAATTTTAAACAAGTAAGCGTTAGCACGCGTATGAAAGCTTTATTTATCTGCACTAACTATTGAATATCATAATTACATTTGAAAAACCAACAAATTTTACGCGTGTGAAAATGTCACGAGTGAACGCAGCGAACTAGTGTCGTAACATTTTCACACGAGGCAATCTTGATAATTGACTATCAATTGATAGTCGAATATGATAACTCCCACTCCTTCCATCTTTCAACACTTTCTAAAAGTCAGTGTTAGCAGATGTATAGCTTTCGCAGGTTTTTTCTAACTATGAATATGATAATTACATTTGAAAAACTAACAACTTTTGCCAATGTCAACATTTTCACACCAGTGTACCTGTATGTTATGCACATCCACAAAGTTGTTGATTTGAATGAGACATTCAGCTTAAATGCAAATCTAGTTCTAAAATCTTTGAATGCAGAGTGTAAAACGTTGAAAGAATTAGTAAAATTGCATTCTCAGTCAAGGGATCTGATCCATGCAAAAGATGGGGCTAATATATAAAGGAGTGATAAATGCGAGATTATCGTTTTTTGAAGTTATGACAACAATTTCGTTTCTTGTTATTATTTAGTGCATCAGCTAAGACAATTACACTACTCGACTCTATTTTTGTAGCAAATATGATTCCAAAAACCTCCAACCCGTTTTTTCTCTAGAATCAGAATCTGTTCTCAAAATTTCTCTTGATATATTTGATATAATTTGATATAAGTCAAAATTTAGACGTGATGAGAAATTTTGAGAACAGATTCTGATTCTAGAGGAAAAACGGGTCAGAGGTTTTTGGAATCATATTTGCTACACGAAAATTTTTAAAATTAGTAACCTAGTGTTATCAATAGAAATCAGATACTATCAACCTAAACTAGAATGAACTTAAATAAAAAGTCCTTCCAAGTTCACCGAAAACGGACGTAGGCCACGTAGGCTTTATAGGGAATCGTACGATTTCGCGTAGGATAGTTTTTTTCATATATTTTTGAAAAAAAAAACGTGCTTTCTATGTTTTGCATCAGTTAACAACAGATGGTATTAGTAACAGTAAATAGTAAATTCATTCTCCATCGAAAACTTTCAACTTCGTGCTAAAAAAATTTCATTTTGTCGCTTCAAACGCCACTATTCGTACAGAACTTCAAATTTCGCGCCGAATAAAAGTTCATTTGATACTTCGACTCCGAAAAATAAAAAGGCAAAAACCGTAAACACTAAATCAATACGGTATAAACCGTATAAACCCCTATAAACCGTACAAACGAGCAGAGTGACGTTTGTGTCAAATAATTTTTTTAAGATCTTTACCAACTCGCATTGCAAAAATGTCGATGTCAAAGACAACTAATACGTATAATAGACAAAATTGGGAAGATTCGGTGAGTAATAAAACAAATAGTTTGGTAACGAACTGTTAGTCTTAAAAGTTACATTTTACTTATCGTAGGAGTTTCCGATTTTGTGCCAGACATGTCTAGGTGATAATCCTTACGTTCGTATGGTAAGCAAAATTTAATGTGTTTCTTACAAGCTGAACACTATTAAACTTTCTTTCATTGACAGATCAAGGAGAGATATGGAAAAGAATGCAAAATTTGTACGCGCCCGTTTACAATTTTCCGATGGTGTCCGGGTGCTCGGATGCGTTTTAAGAAAACTGAAATCTGTCAAACATGTTGTCGACTAAAGAATGTTTGTCAGACGTGCCTGTTGGATTTGGAGTATGGACTACCTGTGCAAGTCAGAGATGCGGCACTAAAAATCGCTGATACGATTCCACAGAGTGATGTGAACAAAGAGTTTTACATTCAAAAAATTGAGGCTGAACTGAAAAATGGGGATGGAACTGAAGCGGCTGGTATTGTGGGAAAGTCTTTAGCTGCCAACGAGATGTTATCAAAGTTAGCGAGAACGGCGCCGTATTACAAACGAAATCGGCCGCACATTTGTTCGTTTTGGGTTAAGGGCGAATGCAAACGTGGCGAAGAATGTCCATACCGCCATGACAAGCCCAATGAACCGGATGATCCACTTTGCGAGCAAAATATTAAAGATCGTTATTATGGTCGTAACGATCCAGTTGCCGACAAAATATTGAAACGAGCGGCAACTCTACCCACATTAGAAGTACCGGAAGACAAGAACATAACTACTTTGTATGTGGGAAATATTGGCGAACATGTCACCGAAACAGACATAAAGTAGGTCTTCCGAATTAACAAGCATAATAATATATATAATACAGTAGGGGATTCATAAGATTGTGCAACTTTTTATTTCAGGAGCAAATTTTACTAGTGAAATGAAATGTTGCACAATCTTATGAATCCGTTACTGTATATTTATAATAATAATAATTTACTTTTTTTTATTAATTTCAGAGATAATTTCTACCAATTTGGTGAGATACGCACTATAACTTTGGTACCTCGTCAACAATGTGGCTTCGTTCAATATACTAAGAGAACAGCCGCTGAATTAGCAGCTGAAAAAACATTCAACAAATTAGTGTTGGGAGGTAGACGCCTCACCATCAAATGGGCTCACTCTCAAGCGAAACAAAATGCAGTTGCTAAAACGAATCGAAACTTTGAATCAGTACCTGGCCTACCATCACATCTACCGATGCCGCCAAATCCAAACGATTATTTTAACCTTTCCGCATCGGACGTTAATGTCCTTCCACCCGGAATGAAACTACACCAGATACCACCTTCATTAATGTCGAGTTCAGCATATCAAGCCGTTTACCAATCAGGTGGGTTGGCTCAGTATAGTGGACCATTTTCATCTCTACCATCGACGAGCACATCCGCAGACCTTCAACAAATCCCACCACCTCCAGGCACCGTTGGACTACACTATCCCAGCCAGGATCCGAATCGATTAGGAGCTGTGAAAAAGTGAACATATTAAACAGCTTGTGACAAAATAAATTTTTCGTTATATACGATTTCGTATTTTTAGACCCGTACGAACATACAAAGTTCTTCGAAAGAGCTCTATTGCGTTTACCACGACATTCGAATTTCGACCATTTCGTTCCTTTTCGTTGCAGGTTCTAAATTAGAGAATAATGCAAAGAAAATTTAGTCCGCCCGCCTGTCAACACGATGACTCGAGCAAAATTTTTTTTCCCTGAAAGGTAATCAAAAAATCTTTTATGGAATTGAATAAGGGCCGCCTAAGTGGATTTTGGAATCTTGTGCATAGCTCGAGTAAATCTTTTCCAATTTTCATAATTTTTTTTCGAAAGGTCTAGGCATACCGATAATTCATGGTTTTAAGTCTTTGGACTCAACCATGGCCCTAAAACTGAATCTCTACAGTGCAGTGGCTAACGTGTTTTCTCTACTCAAATTGGATAAATCAAATCTGATTTTCGAAATCTCCTTTTTCCTGTGAGATAATTGAAAAAGAGATGACGAAATTGAATTTGAACAAAATCGGTCCAGAACTTTTGAAGTTACGATCAAAAAAGTGAAAACATATGCAAGGGACCCAAAAGCATCAGCACAAATGTGGCAAACCATATGGGCCATTCCATT
>CM055403.1:192228694-192265676 GCA_029228625.1 Pseudolycoriella hygida | reverse complement strand
GAGGCAACTCAACCTGGAGTGATCTAGGGGGATGCCGCAAAATCAAAATAGTAAAAAAAAAACAAAAACAGTGAAAAACGTAGACTTTTAAGAAATTACATGAAACTAGTATGAGGGTAGGAGTCATGTTCAAGCATGTTTAGTGAAATCCGTTCAGAATAGTCCTTAGAGAACGTTGTTTTGACTTATTTCGAGTTTCCGCACGGTATCGAAGTCATGGGAGCCCATTGAAGAACAAGTCATAGGCTTGAAAGTAGGCAAAAACACAAATGTTGAATTGACGTTATAAAAATTCGACTGAGAAACATCCAGATGTTCTTAGTAGACCTTTTAAAAGTTTTTATGGCTCTCCTGGCACTTCAAATTTCAAAAGAATTTCTTTAGTTACCTTTCCATAAATCAAACTGCATATTGCTGTTCGAATGTTCATTCCGTAATGCCTTCCATTGAAGTAATAGTGAACTTGAATAAGTCCCAACAATACGGATATAGCAACAATAGCAATTCCATATTTTACAGCGTCTTCATGAGTCATGTTGCCGTCTTTTCTAAAATAATAACATGGTAATAAATTGGTAAGACATTCTTTTCTGCAATTTACCGATAATAGTTTAGAAGATTACCAAGCAAAAAGGGTAACGTAAGGCAAATCACAACATCATTAACGAAACAGATCACTGCCATCACTGTTAATTCTTTCCAAAATAATTTGGCTACAGCATATTTCAAAGACGGTCGGTCACACTTTTTGCATTCGTCTGTCCATATTCTATCGATAAACAAAACACGATATTTTTCAAATAGAGTTCCAAAACAAATTTTTTTGTAGAGTAAATGCAATTTTTATAATTTTATTTTGTTTGAAAGATCTGGGCATGGCCGACAATTTATGGAAGAAAGTTTTTTTGATTTGAGTCCTTGGACTTAGGTAGGGCACTAAAAACAATTCTCTGCTAGAGCCCTCCGTAGTTTTTGTAATAATAATTTTTTTTTGTGAAAGATCTGGGCATGACCGACAATTTATGGAAGAAAGTTTTTTAGATTTGAGTCCCTGTGCTCAGCTAGGGCACTAAAAACGAGCTTCTGCTAGGGCCTTGCGCGTTTTTTGTACACAAATCAAGCAAATCTTCTTTGATTTTCATAATTCTTTTTCAAATCGACAAGTCTATGAAAGCCCAACAATTTGTAGAAGAAACATTTTGAGATTGAGCTCCTGGACCTTGCTGTCGGAGACTGGGTCCTTTTATCATCCCCCCGCGCGAACCAAAAATGAATCCCAAATATACTGGCCCCTATAAGATAGTGAACAAATCAAGTCACGTCAACGTTATGATAGATCTCGGAAAAGGAAGGCACCCGATCGAAGTAGTTCACGTTAACCGCTTGAAACCCTACATAGGGAATCCTCCCTTACCAGCATTGATGATAGTATATACACCGCCTTGGCCCAATGAAGGAATTAGATGTCTGTTTCACTTAAAAAAAGAACTTGATGATTACATTTACATGTACACAGTAAATAGTAACCCATTGTAAGAGAATAATTGAATGATTAATTATAAAGCTTGGCGGTTGCCGCGCAAAAATGCTGAATTGTCGTTTCAGAATTAGAAGACACGCCGTACGAATCCCAATAGAATTGATGGCAATGGCATCTGGCAAATAGGAACTGCAGTAATGGCAGCAGACACATGGATCATATTATCCAACCCTTGGAAAACGACATTCCGACCATATTCGGCGTTAAATTTATTCAAAGTTCTTACTTTCGTTAAAACGTTTTTTATTTTTTAGAAATAATTCGAATAAAACCGAGAAAACGCAAGAAAACAATCTGACGATTCAGCCAGAGGCTGGCTGAGCACCCCCCGAAATGACTCCACCAAGAGTGTGAATGGCGGTAATGACAGCAAGTGAAGACCTTGAGCCGAAAGAGACTCAACTCGAAACTCTACGAACGGTGATGAGTCAGTCCTCTATGTAAAAGATAAGTATTTCATTCGCGCGAGGACGATATGTTGGGCAATAAGAAGATATCTTACATTTTGATTTTAGAAAACCTGGTCAGAAATTTGGATGTTACGATAACGATTCTATTGCCTGCCAATGTTTGCAATGGCACCTATGGTAAATCGAAGTGGGACTCGAGAACAACGCTGTGCAATATGTTTACACACCCCCTTTATGCCGATTACTTGAGAAATTGCACATACGCATTTATGTCAATCACGCAAACACTTGGATTACTTAGAGTTAAGGTTATTTTGTCCTTTACTAAACATAAATATTTTTAATATCAATATCAACGGTCACATTTCTTGAAATTGATTCATGAGCTATCAAGAAAAGGAAAAATTATTGAAAATAAAAATGAAAGAAAAATTACGGAAAAAAAGAGGATTCATAAAGTTAAAAAACATTCATAATGATGAATTTCAAAATAATACACGTAATATCATTGCTTGAGAATTTTAACGCGCGTATATATATTAAACACCATGCTTATTTAGACATAAGGATAATAATAATAATAATAATTAATTTATTTGTTCACACGAATATCAATATACAATCTTTGCCTCAGTGTGCATGGCACCTTAAAGAAGCAGGTTAATTAACATAAGATAGAATTAATGAATAAAATAATCACATTTGGTACAAACAAGAAATATTTCAAGAAATTACAATTATGAATAAAATGGGAAATAATAATTATTTTTTTTTTTTCAAGAAATCTAGCTAGAAATTAAAGACACTCATTAGAAACATATACACAGCCATATAATCCAGATGGAAAAATATTTCATGTGGTATTGTGAATTTTTTAAATTATGTCGACAGAATAAATTTTAGAAGTAAATAAAGACAAGTCGTAATAGGTAGTACTAAAATCAAGCAAGCGTAGCATACAATTATTATGGAAGAAAGGCAAGAGCACAAATCACAACTCAAAGAGGAAAGACTCGTAGCAGTGTGAATTGGGCAGTTCCCAAGCACGCAGCATGCCCCCACCCGAGGCCAACACATCTCATCTCACCCCGCATCTCTCTCTCTCACGTATTATTCGAGGACAGAATTTCTCAAACCAATTAGGAAATTAGAAGTACGTTAAAGTAAACGACAGAAAAAAAAAAAAAAGAAAAGAAGAAAAGAAAACGAACAAATCAAATCAGAAAAAGACTCAGACAGGACTAGCCCGGGTATTGTTGGGCCAGGAGCCATTCCTTCAATTTGCTAGGAAAGACACATGACATTTTATTACAACAGTCATTTTATTAGTACCAACATCAATACTCATTCATATTTTTCAAGCATTACCATTAACCAGAAAAAAAAGTAGAAAAGAGAGAACAATATATTCAAATATTCTAATCGTAAATATATAAGCTACCCAAATAATAATGGATAAAAAACTTGAAAAATAAAAAAAAACAATAAAAATGAAAGACAATAACTGAAAAGGAAAAAAAACATATACAATAATCATAATCACTTAACCATTGCAAAACATAAATAAATTCTTAACACTATCATGCTCATAGAATAAGGAACATTATATGAAATAACCACATGTGCCATTATACAATAAAGGAACTCGCGGAAAGCATGTCACTACAACCATACGGCACATTACGTTTAACACAAGCCAAAATCCTTCTTTACTATTGAACTCATTAAAGGTACGAATTGAACCTATGGCAATTTTTACCATTGAACTTATTTGTGAATTTGCACGTCGAACGCTTATCTTAGTGAAACTCGCATAAACCTTCGTCATTTTGCGGTTATTTCCTGCGGAAATAACCTAACTCGGGGAGAATACCCTGTCCTATCCCAGACAGACATGCGTATCCTGCAAAGGAACCAGACAATAACGTGAGAAAATATTCAGGAAAATCGGTGTCAACAAAACACCCATGGCACACGAATATATTCCTGTGAACTAATAAGACATCATATCAATGCGAAATGCAGTATATGTTGACTTATGCATCCGAATCTGTAAATAATGAATGTTATTATAACACAGATTCGTTATCTCACAAATTGTTTTGTCTGTATCAAAATGCATGATTTAAAGGAATGCATGTGAACGGATGTGGAGATATCTCACCGTCGTGGGCGATGAGAAAAAATAGGTGTTCGATCTGCAATTTCCATATGTAATAAATATGAGTTGCAATTGAGATTCGGGACAGAATAGTTACAATTGAGGTTCGGTACGGAATATTCGGAATCGTGAATTAAAATGCGGGGTAGTTAGTGATCGAGTTTTAGTGACATTAATTCGCGAATATCAACAAAAATCCCAGTGTTTTTTAATATCGAAAATAATTTAACTAATTCTGTCTCACCACGAGTCTTGTGCTCTACACGAAGGTCCCTGCAAATTTTCAAGAAAAGCTATCGAGCCGTATTTGAGCATGAGCCAAAAAAGTCGGTTTTCATAAATGGCTCTGGAACTAACTGACCCACTAACTAACTAACTAAGGACCTAAAGTAGAATGTTTCCATTAAGTTGGGCTCATATGAAGCAGCACATTTTGTATGTAAAATGACGATTTTCTAAAGATCATATCTTCGGATCCACTGGACCGATTTTAATGAGTAAACTGTCGATTTCAATCAAAATTTTACAAGGAATCCAATAAACTAGGTCTAGGGGGGTACGACTTGCGTCACGGGCGCGCGCCCATGATATTGCATAACTCTGAAGTGTATAAAATGACGCCCACATTAAATAGGATTGGAAATTGAGAAAGGGCGAACGGTGTAAAAGTCTCTCCAAATATTCAAGAAACCCCCATAATAATAAAATAAAATTCAAACTAGTTAGTTGAAAAATATGTAAAAACTTTTTTTAAGACATATTTTCCAAAAATGTTATTTGTACATACTACTAGAGCACTTAGAATGATACTTCCATTGACAAAAAAGTTTGCCATTGACACCGACATTGACACTTACAGTTTTCAAAATATTTGAATTTTTCCAAAATAAATTTCCGATCGATCTAGGTAATATAATACCCTAATTAGCGGCCATATTGGGAGGCATCAAGACTTGCGCATCACCAAAACCAAATAACTTTGCCTTTGACACCGATCTCTAATCGTTCTCAAGATGTTTGAATTTTTCGAAAATATATTGTCTAGATCGATCCACCCGAACATTAGCGGCCATATTGGGAGGCATCTATAGACATGCGCCTCACCGAAACAAACAACATTCCTTTTGATATCGTTCTTCTTTCTCTCATAGTTTTCAAAATATTTGAATTTTTCCAAAATAAATTGCCTAAACCTATCCACCCTTACATTAGCGACCATATTGGTAGGCATCGCGACATGCATTACACCGAAACCAACAACTTTGCCTTTGTTACTGATCTTCTATCTTTTCAAAATATTTGAATTTTTCCAAAATATTTCGTCGAGATCGATCCAGCCTAACATTAGCTCCTGAGGGTTCAAATAGAAAAACAATCACGTAAATCGGATGGAATTTACTCGATTTATGAATAAGGAACAAGTAGGGCCCTAGTCGATGTAGTATTGGGTAGAAATATAATAAAACGCGTCTTAATTATATTGCTGTATCATAAGAACTGACTATGTTTATTTGACATAATACATACAGTATCCCACGATACTACAGTCGGTCCGCCTCTTTAGGGCTATAGCTAGGTCCAGAGACCCAAAGTAAAAAAAATTTTCTTCGATTAAAAAAACATTTTTGAAAAGATTTACTCGAGTAATGTACAAAAAACAGGTTCGACCCTAGCAGAGACTGGTTGTTAGTACCTTAGCTAAGTCCAAGGGATCAAGATCAAAAAAGTTTCTTCCATAAATTGTCGGCCATACCCAGACCTTTCAAACAAAAATAGTTTTTGAAAATCAGAAAAGGTTTACTCGAGTTATGTACAGAATACCAAAAACCACTTAAACGGCCCTAGCTAGGCGACCCTTGGACCGACAGTGCCCAGATTGAATCCCACAAAAGCTTTTTTGATTACCTAAGTTTGGATTTTTTTTTCTTCAATATTGCATAGAAAACTCAAGTTTTACTTGAGTTATACTCTTATTCCTTCAAATCGACTGGCTACAAACGTCGTGGTAAACGCCATAGTACGGTTCTAAAAACTTCCACGAGTGTAATTCACAAATGGACGCTGTATTTTTCAATCACAACAAAAACCTTATGAAGGAAATGTGACGCAAGTCTTTGTTTTTTCTTCCAAAATAATTGATAATAATTGAAGTGACGCTGGAAGCTTCGGAACGCAAATACTTTTTTTTTATATTTTCACATTCTATCAAAAAATGCGTTTTTCGAAATTTTGTATAGAAGGAGAACATTTCTTTCATTTAGGTAGGGTCGTTAGATTTGCTTCCAACTCAATTTTTTCGATTAATTTTCTTGGTCGCTTAGATAGCGTTTCATTTTCAATTTATGAGCAGAGACCGGATTTTTGTGATTTGATTTACGAAAATCATGATTTCGATAAAAAAATGATGCTCAAAAAAAATTGAGCATCCAAAATTTTTAAAAAAATCATTTTTTGTTTTATTGGTTATTTTTTCGTTTCAGGTGAAACTGAGTTGATTGCACTGACTTTTGAAGAAAATCATTTTTTTTTTTTTAAAAACGTGATTTTCGACGGTGATGCTCAACAATGATTTGAGTATGAAAAAAAGATTTGATTTTGATTTCCGATCTCTGTTTATGAAACACATTGAGTTCAAGTAAGTTTACTTGAAAATACGGACTTTCTTGAAAATTTGAATATTTTGAAGACTAAAATTTTCTAAAAATTGTATTTCTAATGAAAATGTTGATTTTCTTGAAAACTTGAAATTTCTTCAAATTTTCACGAAACCTGAACATTAGAGCATAAATTTTTTTATTGTATATGGTGTTGATAAGTCGTTAGAATTCGAACTAGAAATACGCGCGCTATTTAAATTTTAAAGAACATCTATTTGGTAAAGTCATCAGTTTTTTTATTAAATTAGTAATTCACGTAATGTTACGGTGAGCCAAATGTAAAAAGTATACGATTTTGTGTTTACTGAGTTTTTTTTGTTTGTTGCCTTATTTCTCTCGTTTTCGGTTGGTCATGCTCTACCATTTTAAAGGTTATATAGAGGAGGACGTTAAGGCACAAGCCGTGGAAAAAGCGTGTAAAAAAATGAGCTTAGGCTCACGTAAAAAACAAACGACGCTGCTTTTCAATTTGACCCTCGAAGCAGATGTACGAACCATGAACATTGACTCCAGCGGCACTATTTTCACTAAGTCCACAAAATAGTCAAAAGGTTCGAATACGTTGGATCGGAGCTGAAGATAAACAAAGTTATTGCGGACGAAATAAAGAACAACCAGAGTTATTACAGACTGCTGCAAAGTCTGAATTGGCTGCAACAAAGTATCAGAAAATCCACGTTTTCCTTCAACTGTTCGGTACCAGTTTCTTATGGTTTGATCGCGAGGAAGGCAGTATAGGAACTTGAGACGAAGCTATGTACGTAGTAGGAAATGCGAAAAGTTTTCAAAAGCCTTAAGCTGTTTCGCTCTAGTTTTTTTGACAATTTTAAGTTGCTTGCAGAGTTTATAGATTTTGCTTCTCAACCTTGATATTTTTTGTCGATGGAAATCCAAATTGCCTTGACAATTTTGCTTTTTACAATACGTGACATCATTGTTGATAGGAATTGGCGTAACCTGGTCGACTTTATTATTCATTTGACCGTTCACAACACATTCACCAGCAATTTCGATGTCTTCAGAAAGCTTAATAGCTTTCCCAGCTGTTCGATTCTGATACTTGAAAAATATCGAATTTGCGTGAATCGTCGAACGTTGTAGACCTTTCAGCATTGTTTACGCATTGTAATGGTGTGGCGTCTTTACGAAGATGAATTTTATTACCGAATTTCAGTAGATCCTTCTCATGGAAATGTTTGGAGCACACGAATCCATATTTGTATTGACATCCGTTCAACCCGATTTTTCCGAGCCACAATTCTAAAATGTCTTTATCTTCTGGCAATCTTAAAGAATAGAAAGAGGTGACGTATTGATAAAAGAAGTAATTACATTTTTATGAATTTAAATTGCGAACCGATGGAACGAAGCGTTTTTTGTGAATCGGCTGCTGTTGGTACAGTTAAAACATCTCGGCATATTTATCTTAAGTAGGGGAAAATATTTTGGTAAACAAAGTTTATTCTATATACGCTATATTTATTTACGAAACGTGCTAATAATATGAATATTGTTATTTATTTCGAAAAATTCGAACTTAATCACTTCACAATTTGTTTCAGTTCGAATCTCCATGACATTCAATTTTTTTTAATTTTTCTTGAAGACTTATAACCTATCTGGGTGTTCCAGCCGCCATATCATGTCTCTGATCGTAAATGGAGTCAAAAAACTCATAGTGTCAACCCAATGTGCAAAAGAGTGCATCAAAAACGGAGCTTTTTATGTGAACTTTTACTGGCTGCTCAAAATGAGTTCTGTTATGAATTGTTTCTGGCAACACTGATATTTACGTGACATTATTTTCAAGACGAGGGAGAAATTGAGGTTAGGGTTAGAATTTCCTTTAGCACGGCAGAAGAGGTATCGCGTCAAAATAAGTAAAGATGCTACGACAACACACCCTTTTCTATTTGGCAAAAAGATGCAAACATAAAAAGAGTCACTGGGTACATTACAAATCATTTCCTTGCAACATTCTTACAAAAATATTGAATGCATCCTTACCTTTAGTCAGTACAACAAAATCAAAAGTTCACCAAAGACCGAGCCCTAGGAAACTTTGACGAATTCTACCATTCTGTGTTCGGAAAAAGGTGGAAGACGATGCGGGCTGCTCTTCTCACTGAACATAAATATGTGGCATTAGTAAACAATTTTGGTGATTCGGAATCTACGATAAACGCTTTGGAAGCAGAAGGTTGCTTGCGATTTTCAAAATGTTCATGAAGTTGTACGTTCTGCTTTCAGGTGCCATGAACCTTCGCTCCATTTATAATTCGTATTTCAATAAAACTACTGGACGACCACACAATTCGCTCAGAAATCCATTGAATTCATCAAGTGCTCAAGGCACGGACAGTGTCTTGGAACATATTCTTCAATCGAAACAGGAAGATGAAGTATTGGATTTGTATCCACAAACATTCGAATACAACAAACGAGATGAAATTCCGAACGAAAATGAAGTTATCGACAAAGTCGATTTCAAAAAGTCGTTAACTCAAACCATGGAAGAAGACTCAGACTTAGATTATCGAAGAACAATCGATCCATCTTTTGGCGTAGTCGCTTTACGTGAATATATTCCAGCAACGAAACTGAAAGGAATGGAAGATTGGATACCGGAATCGGAGCATTACAAATACTACAGCACTGCGACCGACTTTCCACTCAATATTGAGATGGACGGATCGTTAGTTTTCCCGGAACATTTAAATATTTTTACTTACGAAAAAGGAAATGTTTCACCGTTTACAAAACCGAATAGATCAGTGACTGGAGTTCTTAGTCATTTTCTGATGGATGGGGCATCCATACTACCTCCTCTAGCTTTAGGAATCGAACCTGGAGATAGAGTACTCGATGCTTGTGCGGCTCCTGGCGGGAAGAGTCTGTCCTTGTTGCAAACGTTATATCCGCTGGATTTGGTCAGCAATGATTTGCAAACGAGCCGAGTGGAACGCATAAACCGTATATTCAAGGATTATCTCATCGATTATGAAGAAAAATGGAAAAATAAACGATGTTTCGTCACGGAGGAAGATGCTAGATTCATACCAGAATATGAAATGTACGATAAGGTAAGACTTGTCCTTTGTCTTCCAAATAGATCGCTCAAGTTATGACAGAAGACACTAAATCAATGAACATATTTTGTAGACCCGTACGAAGAATGGGGGGCGATGCGTCTAGCACAACATTTGTAGACAGTTTAATTTGGACCCGGTAGTACGGCGGGGAGAGCATCGATGTTCGGTCAAAGATGCCGACGGATTTTTGGAATCCGGACGAAGTGGAAAGTTCCTATACTTTTACTACAAGACGTTTTATCGAGGCGGTAGTGAGGGGGATGCATTCGTCTAGAGATAACGAATCAGCAAAAAAAATGTCCGTCTGTCCATCCCGTCATTTTTTTTAAACGGCTGCACCGATCTCGTAAACTTTTTTCCTCTGAATGGTACATATCTCCCATGATTCAAGTTCAAAGATGAGCAAAATCGGCCAAGTCGTTCTGGAGATAAGTGAACAAAAACATGGTTCGTATATGGCAGATGGTTTTTCGTCTATATTTGCTCAACTATGCAATATAGAGATTTACTGTCAAAGACAAAGTTGTAGAGAATGTAATTTTAGAGAACACGTGTTTCAGAGCTTTGGCCAGGACAATATCTCTATTTTAGAACTTTAGAATTGGGTGGGATGACCCATATCTTTAGAAATATGAAAGTTAGAAAGTTGCTTCCGAAAGCAAAGTTGTAGAGAATAACATTTTGGAGAACAAGTGTTTGACGGTTTTAGGGAAAATGGTCCAATATGACCGCTTCTAGAATTGCGCGGGATGACCCACATCTCTAGAACTATAATGTAATAATAATCTGCCTTACAAACCATGAAGGGTTAGAGGCTAGATCATTATTATTTACTAGTTTCGCTGTTTGGGGTTCTACTTTTTGTGATCCTTTCATTACCGGAAAGTTTTTTCTGTGCCAGTGGTAAGCTGTTAAAGGAACAAAGGGTCAAAAGATCTGTGTTCCGGATCACTTATGTGATCGTCCCGAAATCTGATAAATCTATAAAAAAATAAGCTGTGCGACAAACCCAGTGCCATCTACGAGATGTAACTAGGAGCGAAACTAGTAGGAGTAGAATACCGGTTCTCCCATCAATGCCTTTTCCGGTAAGCCGTATGATGGCACTACACTTAACTTCACTTGACTTGAACGATGAAATCAATTTTGTTTTGTTTACAAATCTAACAATCGGTACAAATCTGTCTGCGGTTGAGTTTCGAACCAACGCACTAGCAAGCTATTAAGCAGACATGTTAACCACTACGCTATTGAGTTGTCATCTCTAGAACTATGAAAGTAAAAAAGTGGCTTCCAAAAGCAAAGTTGTGGAGAATAAAATTTTAGCGAATATGTGTTTCAGGTAAGGAATCCATTTAACGGCCTTTTTTGAAAGCCAGTTTTCAGTAATACCGATCTTATCAAAAAAATAACCGGTAAAAAACCTGTAATTTTTTTATATTGTTTGTTATATTGAAGTTGAAGACTTTGAGTGAAGGTATTTTGTTTTAATGTCGATAGCGTAGTGGTTAACACGTCTGCTTGCTACTATGAGATCGAGTTGCCAGTGCGTTGGTTCGAAACTCAGCCGCAGACAGATTTGTTCCGATTGTTAGATTTGTAAACAAAACAAAGCTGATTGAATCGGTTCAAGTCATGTGAAGTTGAGTGTAGCGCCATCGTACGGCTTACCGGTTAAAGGCATTGTTGGGAGGTGCCGGTATTCTACTCCTACTAGTTTCGTTCCTAGTACATCTCATGGATGGCACTGGGTTTGTCGCACAGCTTACCACTGGCGCAGTAAAAACTTTCCGGTAATGAAAGGATCTCAAATAGTAGAACCACAAAAAAAAGTAGCGAAACTAGTAAATAGTAGAATAGTAGAATAGTAGAATAGTAGAAAAAATTCAAAAAAAGCTCTTTCCGATTCACAAAAGTGAAACAGCGATAGAACAAAAAATTTACCGAAAAAAACCGGTAATTAAAATCCAAAAACCGGTTTTCGGTAGCGTTACGTTTAGAACAAAATTTTGTCAAACTTTAACAAATAAATGTTACAGGAGGTTAAGAAAATGCCAATTTTAGCGTTACGTAATTTATGAACAGCTCCTTACCGGTTTTCAAAAAGTCGGTTGGATTCCCTAGTTTCAGGGTTTTAGGGAAAAATGACCTGATCCCGGGATTTAGTCACTTCTTCCACTATCACTTTGCGCCTACTTCCGATTTCTTGACGGAAGAGAACAAGGGAAGAAGCGCGGATCACATACGAGTATGACACGGTAAAAGTGTTGAAATCGCAGTGGTGTTTTTAGAATTTGTATGCAAAATCAACGAAGTCTTTTGTTAGAAGAAAAATTGAAATTGTATGAATCTTCAAAAATGGTACCGCTTTTCTGTTGTCTTCTCGTATATGTTTAAATGGCGATCCGCGCTACTTCACTTGTTTATGTGCATTTGCAAAAAATTTGGTGTCCGCTGTACGCTACAATGAGGTGATTGTTGTGGGATATCTTGCCTAAACAAAAAAATGTTAGAGGAGCTAAACACTTCTGAGGAAACCGAATGAATCTTGTTAGTTGCATAAGAAAACTGGTTTTCTGTTTCGTATTTCGCAAAGCAATATTTTAGAAGCAAAGATTTTTCTAGATTTGTCTGGTGAAAACGCGGTGGTGGTGCTACTACACCAACAGCGGCCATATTTTTGTCATCTCTCCATTCCCAGATAACAAGGAACCACTTTATCTTTCATAGCAAAGCACTATGTTTGATAGCTTTCGCAAAATTTACTTTTTTACTAAAAGGTGCTGGTGGCGTCACCATGGCCTACGCGATAATTTTTTCTAATAGTTGACTTGTAACCAATTTGTCAAACAAAAATATTGAATATTTTTCATACCAATTTTAGCCTTGTAGACGTTTTTCGCAGTGTAAGATATTCGAGGAAAATTTTCATTCGAGATGGAAAGTTGTAACATACTTAGAAAATATTCAGTAAGTTTAAGTTTCTAACATCAACAATTTTCAGATACCTGTTATGTGTATAAGGGTTCAAAGTCATTTCTCGCTCAAAAAACCCAAAACGCCTGTTGGAATATTTCTTTGGGATGCCTAGATTACGGGAAATATAACGTTTATGGAAAAATTTGGAAAATTTAGATTTTCGTTGAACAACCAAAAAAAGCTAACAACCTCATTTTTTCAGTTTTTCTCGATGTTCTCGAGTCCTGCTCAATTCATCAAGGCGGACTACGGAAAAACAAAAAATAAGAAAATCTGAAAATATTTACGAGAGTTATGTACAAAAGACAAAAAACCACTTAAACGGCCCTAGCTCGGCGGTTGAGTTTTACTCGAGTCATCGTGTTGACGGACGGACATTTTTTTTTTGTTATTGATTCGCCATCTAAAGATCACGATCGATGCTGCCCCCCCCCCCCCCGGATCGAAATTCGACTTGTTACAAACGTGGTGATAAACGCAATAGACCCCTCTTCGAAGAACTTTGTTCTTCATACGGGTCTAAAAATGTCCGTCCGTACTAATTTAGGGATGCCCCCAATATTTGGGTACAGTTTTCCACATCTTATATGTTTCCCAGTAAACAAAGCCACACTAATGTACTTGAGTGTACATTTACTGGGTAGAAAGTTTCCTCCTAGCGAGCGAAACGTTTTTCACAATCTAATTAATTCGAATTTAAAGAATACATTCCCTGAAACATTACCTGAAGGGAATACATTTCCTAAATTTCGATTTAAATTGTGAAAAACGTCATGCTGTTCAAGCAAATATCGGAGGTATCTTCATCTATTTGCAATAACTCTGGATTTGCTTCCAGCAATTACGCCAAGTTTTAATGGCAATCAAATGAGGTATGATTCGTGGATACTGATGGTTTGGATATGTCAAAAATGATTTCGTAACCTGCAAAGAACACCATTTCCGTGTCGTTTCTAACTTTACAATTTTCAGTTTTTGTAAAATTAGTCACAACTTGAAAATAGTGTTACTTATTGAGTTCGCAGTCGTTTTTGATCAACCTAAAGTATTACAATTCATCAGCTATATTTCATTTATCAAGCCTCTAAGTTTGAAAACAGTATCTGAAATCGTCGCGAACTTATGACACTGTGTACAACCTTACACATATTATAATAAATAAATCAAATCACAAATCACATAAAGTAAAAGCACCTGCGACGTTTGGTTGAATAGAATTGCCCGTAAATTTTGTGTACAAAAAAAGTCCAATTAGTGTGATTCGTTCGATAATTCACACTTTTTGTACATTTTTCGAACAGAAAATGGGCATTCATCAAATTTACAATCAACAACATGTGAAAAACGTCCAGCTAGTGTGAATTTCTCTGCCCATTTTATGTACGTTAACTGGGTTTAAAGATATTATCTTCATGTTTGCGATCGCTATTTTTGTGTTTCTTTTCGAAGGTATTGGTTGACGTTCCGTGCACAACTGACAGGCATTCAGTTATGGAAAACGATAACAACATCTTTAAGACGACCCGAATAAAGGAACGATTGAGAATTCCAGAACTACAATCAGCAATTCTGTCGAACTGTATTCGATTGCTAAGGCCAGGCGGATCGCTGGTCTATTCTACATGCACTTTAAGTCCAGTCCAAAATGACGGCGTGGTTCACATGGCATTGTCTCAAGTATTCAGAGACCATAATATCACTGTAACGATCAAGTAACGAAATCTTCTGACAAATCTATTGAAAGCCTTAATTAATCCTTTTATACACTTTCAGAGACCTTAGCACAGCTATGAGACCGTTCTTAACCATTTACAAGTTTGAAAATCCCATGAACTTGAAGTACGGTCAATTGGTGGTGCCATTTCTACCAGCGAACTTCGGCCCAATGTATTTTTGTAAATTGACTAGAAACGTGTAGAGTGCATCATTTTAGAATAAAAAGACGTCGTGTTGAATGTGGGATAAGTGCACCGGTTACGAGCCCCGTGCTGGTTACGAGCCTTTCTTTTGTTCTTTTTTGAGAACAAAGGAAAACACAATAGGGGCTCACAATTAAGCAATTTCTAAACAGGCTCGAAACCGGTGTTTTCACCCTATCGTTTCATGATTATTTATTTAATTATTTATTTCTGGCAGTTGTTTTATTACATTTGACGCACTTTCTTTTTCTTTGGTTTTCCAGCAATCGGAGGCGGCGATTTGAAGACAGTGCTGTGAAAAAGAGAATTAAAGTAAATTGTTTACAATATTGTGGGAGAAAAGTACAGGTGATAAAAATAAGGTTTTGAGTAATGTTCAATTTAGTTATCTACATATGTACCTATGGAGATATTAAAAAGCCATAAATAATTGTTAAAAAATCTGAAGAGAACAAGAACGTTGCTGATTTCATCGCTTACGACATCTTCAGTACACCTTGTTTTTAAGATCTTGTGCATATCGGCCATGGAAATAGTGTTTTCTTCTCGGGAACCGAGTCAAAATCTCCCGGCAACTAAAAATCAGCCAAGGATTTCCCTATGTCACTGGTAGGATTTCTCGGTGACTAGGGGGGTGGAGGGTCGAAGCTTCGTTAAACTAATTTTAAAGTTGTTGTTTCTATTTATTTATGGTAAAAAAAGTTCCTATGGGGTACAATTTTCCTGTCGAAATGCAAAGAAGAATTTCCCGGGAACCGATTTTTTTTTTCAGAAACTTCGTAAAAACATAATTGAGTGAATGTGATAAGTCAATCCATTGCTATTAGCCCATGAAGATGATTGATGTACTTTCAATTAAATGCACGGCAATTGAAAAACAGTAAAAGGTTTGTTTGCTTTAGAGGTTGAAGATTGCGAGCAAGACATCAAATGAAAAAAAAGAAAATTATTCAATGAATAGAAAATAAGAAGCTCAATTTTACCAAAAGTAAATGTTACGTCTCTGACGCAACGCACTAAAACATAACTCCATCTATGAGTCAGTTACTGTGGATTTAGATAACGACGTATGCCAAAAAATTCGTCGCTACAACACCAAATGCGAAATTTATTTGATATGACCACACCTAATTTCATTCATAAAAAACATAAACAACTCTCAAACTCGCGTCGGCAAAATTGAATTTTTTTAGCCTCCGTATCTTTGACATACAGCAATTCAGCACACAAGAAATTTGAACAAATTTAATGTTTGTGATGTTATTTGAAAATAATGTTAATACATAAATTTAGTGCATTTTCATGTAAAAATTATTGAAAAAGTTTTTATTTAGTTGAATTAATACGAGAAGTGAAAGTAGTGTCATTCCGGAGCTAAAATTCGAAAACCGTAAAAGCATAAACGAAAATCCAAGATGGCGCCGTTATGACAGCTGGCAGCCATTTTCTTATGATTCCAAAAAATTCTACTGATGAAACTCTATAACTTTCTAGAAGAAACCATCTCTCTAAGTAGTGTTATTCCGGAGCTAAAATTCGAAAACCGTAAAAGCATAAACGAAAATCCAAGATGGCGCCGCTATGACAGCTGGCAGCCATTTTCTTATGATCCCAAAAAATTCTCCTGATGAAACTCTATAACTTTCTAGGAGAAACCATCTCTCTAAGTAGTGTCATTCCGGAGCTAAAATTCGAAAACCGTAAAAGCATAAACGAAAATCCAAGATGGCGCCGCTATGACAGCTGGCAGCCATTTTCTTATGATTCCAAAAAATTCTCCTGATGAAACTCTATAACTTTCTAGAAGAAACCAACTCTGCAAGTGTTATCATTCCGGGCCCAAAATTCGAAAGCCCAAAGAAGCATAATTTATACCTAACAAAAATCCAAGATGGCGTCACTTTGGCAGATTTCTGAAAATCCCAAAAAATTCTGCTGATCAAACTCTATATTTTTGCCGAAGAAATCAACTCTCTAAGTATTGTCATTCCGAAGCTAAAATACGAAAACCAAAAAAAACCTAATTTATTGCTTGGGAAAATTCATGATGGCGCCAGTTTGACGGCTGCCAGCCATTTTCTTGAGATCCCAAAAAATTCTCCTGACCAAACTCTATAACTACTCCGAAGAAACCAACTCTCTAGCTATTGTCATTTCAAAGCTAAAATTCGAAAACTCCGTGCATTACCACTTTGACAACTTTTCCACATGTCACGGCTTTTCCAGAATTTTCCCGGAAAAGCGGCATATGAAATTTTTCATTTGGGGCCGAGACTGACGTTCCCTGAAAATTTTAAGGAAATCGCTCGGGCGGTTCTCGAGAAAAAAAAAGTAGATAGATACATACATACATAGATCGTTCACACACAACACAGGAATAAAATTGAGATTACTATCAAAGATAATTTTACCATTTTACCATAGAAATTGGTCATATTTGATTGGCGATATCTCGGCTCGTTTTCAACAGATTTTGATGAGTGAGGGCTTGTTGAAAAGCTGCTGCGACGTAGCTTTTTTTAAACATAATTTAGGTGGGGAGGGGGGGGGGGCGAGGGGAAAAAACTCAAAAGTTCGCCTATACATCGTGTCTTGTCGCAAAGGTTTTTGTATGGAGTTTTTTGGGTGTGGGGACTGCGTCACGCTCTCCGCTCTGAGCATGATCTAGACCATATGTGAGATGTGGATCCGAGGTCCATGGAATCAATGGCTCAATAATCACAAAAATCGGTGAAGTGTTGTATTTTTTTTTTCGAAGAATTCGAAGATTGACTTCTACAGGCTAACCATACCTTCTGTGTGATTAAAGCACACTACTCGCAATCAACGCAATCAAAATGTGAGAAAAGCGGGGAGGAAAAACGTACTCCGTGTATTTACCGAAGAAGCTGCTTAAGCGCATGAATTTGGTTTGAAGTTGACACTGATCCATTTTCTAAGCCCGTTTTTAGTTTGGGATCGAACTTTTTTATCGTTAACGAAAGTTATATTTGCTTTGAGTACCGGTTTACTAATTTTTTTCTCAAATATTAGATAATTTATTTCACAATAGCACAATTAGTGCTATACGGATATGGCCTCTGAATAGCTTAGAATAGAAGTAGGAGTGACCATATGGAACAATCCCTTTATGGAAAGCCGGAATCACTTCGTTCTGGTAAGCCTATATTTGAGAAAAAATTTCACGAGACTCATGAATTTTTTCTAGAATTCTTCATGAAATTATTTGGCGAAAAAAAAGACTGTTGTTGACATACTACTGTATGATCTACACCATTATAAGTTCTATCTTATAAACGATGACAACTGATTTTACTTACTGGCATGTGGTGCATATTGGGCTGAATTTGCAAAAAACTAAAAGAAATGGAAATTTAAATTCACATAATTTAATTGATTTGAAATTCATAATTACTTGACAAGCAAACGGAGCAAACGTAGCCAATGTCGATAAGTTCTCGGTGACAAAAGCAAGCAGCGCGATAATCAACTTTAACTGGCGGCGGTAGAACCAATTTTAATCTTGTTTCTGGATCTGGCAGAAACACCCACTAGAAGCAAATGTAGCCATTAATCTTACCGCTATCAACTTTTTTGACAGCTACCCGCCGCAAATCTGAATAGCTCTTTAGTTTGTCCTGGGGCAATTATCATCAACTTTCTTTATCAACTTACCAACAAATATTGCAATAAGCCTTCCAATTGTGGTAATCGCAAATATTGCCCTCCTGTGATATCGCATCCTTGTTGCAACAAAGTTAGTGATTTGTCCAATGCACATACATCTAACACAATGTTCTGCTTTTGAGCGGTAAAAAATACGTTCATGTATGTCATATACTGTGAGGCACATTCATTGCTTCCAGTCACTACTAATATTCGAGCATTAATTCGAGTACCGAGTGGCCTATTCCGCTCCAGACGTGTGATGTAGCTCAATGCCATGGCTATGCTGCCAGCAAGAAGTGATTCGCATGGGCCTGACATCTTTGGTGCGTCGGATATTATTTGAGCTAATTTCTGCTTAATAGTCTTCTCCACCAGGGTGAACACTTCATATTGGCCATCCACTTGTCGTATATCTAATGGCCGCCCAGGTGTTGGATACAGAAACTCCCTGCAACAAGTGTGTTAGTGTTACACGCTACTATAAGATTCCTTTTTCCCTAAATTTTTTTGTCATATTGCAGAGCAGATTGAAGGAAACATTTTTGTCTATGGAAGTTTGTGTCAGAGGCATTTCCTTATGGCCCTAGGTCGGTCCTAAAGTCGACCCTTAACAAAAAATTGTTTTTGCTATGTTGTAGAGAAAGTTGAGGCGAACATCCCTAGGAAGGTGTACCACCCCCTCCATGCCCTCCTATCGCCCGCCAAGGAGATCGTTTGTTCGCCCAGAGGAAAAACTTAAGATTTCTGGTCAGGTGTGGGAGGGGGGTGGTAGGTAGTGGTAATGATTGGGAACCACCCCACCACCAATAATCAGTAGTCATTTGGCGGCGGTCACCTCTCTGGAGAGAATGGGAAGGGAAAACAAAAACCATTTTTTTTCCTTTTATTAACTTTTTTGGTACTAGGAATTGTCGGGAAGTGCTGGGTAGGGCTTAGTAAGGCTGAATAGGGCTAGATGAGTGGTGAAATGGTGTTGGACGAGTGGAGAAAGAATGGAAATTACCATGAAAATATATTGGGCGCTTTGAAGAGTCTACATTACGCAAATTTGGCGCTCTAAAGAGCCTTCATTAGGCAAATTGGGCGCTTTAAAAAGAAATTTTATCGATAATGTAAGCATTCGCTGAGTGGACATCAATTTTGTGTGCACTCACCCAGGATACGCCGCGTGGAGACTGCTTACTTGTAACCCATTGGCCCTGAAAAGGGCCTTTTCTTCGTACTGAGATGGGGACCCCTCGGTTCGTCACTACCGAAGTATTTACCGACTCCAAACCCCTCTCAGTACCATTACATCGAAGCAAGTATAATTTGTTGTTTATTTGTCATAGATCTTTTGCAACTCTTCCTGCAATGCCCAGAATTTGTTTTCGTTGTCGCTCGTGATGACTTTTCCGCTACCATCGTAAAGTGAACCAGCCAACTGACAGAATTCAGTAAACGGATGCTGGTTCTTTGATCTGCAAGCTCGCAAAAACAAATATCTGCTAAGCTTGCCCGCTAGAAAATCGCTTTGGCGGTTATGCGTACCAACTACTTCTTTAGCGTGGCGCCAAGATCCTTCTATGCTGTTAGTATGTGCGCTTGTTTCAGGATCTTTGTAGGTAATTGAATGCTTAACTGAGAGATGTTGGAATCCTTCGTCGGCCAGACAATTGTAAGCACGCCAGCTATCGGAAATAATGGTTGTGCCGGGTAAAATAAAGTGTTTTATTATGCAAAGAAGAACATCTTTACCACGGCTGTCCACTGGTACCATGAGTGCCAAGCCACTTTCTCGTTCCACACCACCGAACACCTATTTATCTTTGACACGATGTCCTCTGTTGTACTTCCTTTTGCCGAATTTGGACTCATCAATCTCAACGGTTTTTCCGAGCGACAACGAAAACAAATTCTGAGCGTTGCAGGAAGAGTTGCAAAAGATCTATGACAAATAAGCAACAAATTATACTTGCTTCGATGTAATGGTACTGAGAGGGGTTTGGAGTCGGTAAATACTTCGGTAGTGACCAACCGAGGGGTCCCCATCTCAGTACGAAGAAAATGCCCTTTTCAGGGCCAATGGGTTACAAGTAAGCAGCCTCCACGCGGCGTATCCTGGGTGAGTGCACAAAAAATTGATGTCCACTTATCGATAAAATTTCTTTTTAAAGCGCCCAATTTGCCTAATGTAGACTCTTTAGAGCGCCCAATTTGCGTAATGTAGACTCTTTAAAGCGCCCAATATATTTTCATGGTAATTTCCATTCTTTCTCCACTCTTCCAACACCATTTCACCACTCATCCAGCCCTATTCAGCCTTACTAAGCCCTACCCAGCACTTCCCGACAATTCCTAGTACCAAAAAAGTTAAAAAAAAGAAAAAAAAAAATTTTGTGTTTTCCCTACCCATTCTTTTCAGAGAGGTGACCGCCGCCAAATGACTACTGATTATTGGTGGTGGGGTGGTCCCCAATCATTACCACTACCTACCACCCCCCTCCCACACCTGACCAGAAATCTTAAGTTTTTCCCTTTTTAAATTCAAAACAGAAAACGGAGGACCTACGTTCCATGATGATGACAATCGAGGACTGCTAATTTATTTTGTGGTCTTTGCATTAAATGAGCATTTGAAAATGCACAAATGGAATCAAGAATTTGAGTAACGTGATGAGAATCTCGACGTATTATTTGTTGTGACGGATTCGTATCCAAAACTATGACAAGTAGACTGCATTCTTTTTCCTTGTTGTCCACAGTTCTAGCTTCAGCTGCGAATTATATTTTTTTAATTATTTTTAAGTTAACAAAAATTTCAACTGAGCGGCTACTTACTTTCCATCTGTGAATTAATCTTATTGTGAAAAGCGATAACAGAACCAAATTAAGATGCAAATCACAATAAAAATTTTTGTGTAGATTGAATGTGAAAACCCCGCAGGAAATATAGTTTTGACGGTTATGACAGCAAATGGTTTACATGTCAACCTCTCCCAGCTGGGAAAACAATATCTCGATACATGTGTCTTGTACTTAATGGGTCTTACAGGTTCACAAGGAGAGGTTAGTGAAGCCAAAGTTATAATGTTGTGGTGGTTGTGGTGAACAGTTTTACAGGCTTTACTCAAGAAACTATGGATCCCCAAATTATCCCAGAGAAGGTAGGACCCTAGAGCTTTAAAGTTATTCTTACCTCTGGTCTTCAGAAAAGTAATTTCCTTATGTTATTTAGATAAAAATTTCAAATATTTATAGAATTGGCTAACTAGGCCCCACCTTTTGAGTGGGTCAAGTCCATTGACGAGAAACTGTGAGGAGTTTTGCAGTGGACAACATAAGAAATCCAAAGATAGCGGCGACATATGCTGAAAACATTAGCACAAAGCTTCAACAACTAAAAGAAGCTCAACCATATGATACTAGGTCTCGACTGGCAATCGGTGAATGAAGTAAGCAAACAAGAAGCGACCGACACCATAAGATATCAGAGCTCTAATGACTTTAGTACCTGGTATGATGCGGAGTGTGCTGATGTTACAGAACATAAAAACGATGCACGATTAAGAAAGGAAACTGCAAGAATGAGAGAAAGGAAAGTGACTGCAGATGCGAGATACAAAGAACTGAGGAAGGAGGAAAAACGTTTGCTCCGGCGCAAGAAGAGAGAGCTCAGCTAGAGAGATTGTGTAGCGCAAATGAGTCACGAAAGTTCTATATACGTATAAACAGTCTAAGGAAAGGATTCAACCCCCGAATAATCATATGCAAAGCAGTAAACGGAACGTTGCTTACTGCAAAACATGATGTCTTGGAGAGATTCAAAGGGCATTTTGATGCATTTTATACAACGGGGATGATGATGTAATTGATGATAGCGATGTTTCCTTTCTTGACGACGACGTACGGTCGTACCGTAGCAGTGCCAACAATGGAGGAAGTCTCAGCAGCAATTACATCACTCAAGAACAACAAAGCTTCCGGTCCGGATAATATTCTAGCGGAACTCCTGAAGATGAGTGGTGAGGAATTGACAAAAGTAATGTTTGATTTAGTAAAACTAATATGGAACACAGAAAACTTGCCTGACGAGTGGTTATAGGGTGCCATTCTACCTCTACACAAGAAAGGCGACAAAACCGAATGCGAAAACTACCGCGGAATTGCCTTGCTGAACACGGCTTACAAAGTTTTTGCTCGAGTGCTATTCGAAAGACTAAATCAACGGGCTGAGAGTGTCATTGGGGACTATTGAAGCGGATTCAGACGAGATCGCTCAACAACTGACCAAATATTCACAATTCGTCTGATTCTGCAAAAGAGCAGGGAGTTTCAAGTTCGGACGTACCATCTTTGCATCGACTTCAAACAAGCTTATTGTATGATACACCGCAAAAATTTGACTTGTATATAGGAATGTATACGTAGTATTTTTGTACAGGATGTCAAATTTTTGCGTATCAAACTGAAAGAACAGAAAAACGTAACACTGGTGGGTCCGGTAATTGTGACGCATTTTTTTAATCAAATGTGAAAATATTTGGAAAGATTTTTTTGCGTTTCGAAGCGTTAAGCGTCACCCAAATTGATATCAGTTGTTTTGGAAGAAGGAACAAGGACTTGCGTCAGATTTCCCTTTTAAAACGGTTTTTGTTGTGATATCAGTAGTTTTGGAGGCTATTGAAACCGATTAACCGAAAAATATCAAAAAAACCTGATGGAAGTTGAATAGTGCTACAGAAATCCACAAAAATTCTTTACCTAAAGCCTAGGAAGTTCCATTGGATGACCTGTCTCATGTCGAATTGAAATAACACTAGTCTACAGAGGTTTTGTATCTTTCCTGTCTGTCATTGCCCAATGTTAGGCTTAGTGTGCTGTTGCAGAATTGCCTAGTTGAGTGTCCATCACCCCTGAAAGTAGAGTCCAAGTTGAGTAATTGGGGTCCAAAGAAAAATGTAAGGACATTTTCATTTAGTCATTATTATATGTTACTCAAGTTATACGTCACGTTCGTATGTACGGGTTACTAGTGCATAGTCGGACCTACAAACCTATACTAATATTGAGATGAATCTTACATATTATGATGGATTCTGTATGGATCAGAAAAGTGAACTTTTTCTGACGTTTTGGCCATGGTTGGAAAAGGGCGTAATTTCTAACTATGGTAATCGAAGTTTCCATTTCAAAAATTTTTCGAAAGAGAGAGACCAAATCTTGTCAGAATTAGAAAATTTTTGATGAGGTGTTTGTTTTGTCGAAAGACGGTGCATGAAAACAGTATAGCAAAAACTATATAATTTTCGACTTTTTTCATATGCTCGTCTTCGGACAAAACAAGCACCTTATCAAAAATTTTCTAATTCTGACGAGATTTGGTCTCTCTCTTTCGGAAAATATTTGTAATTGGAAACTTCGATTACCATACTTAGTCATTACGCCCTTTTCCAACCATGGCCAAAACGTTGGAAAAAGTTTACTTTTCTGATCCATACATATGTAATATATGTAATATATATATGTATGTAATATATGTATATGTATATATATATGTAATATATGTATATATATGTATGTAATATATATCTCCATATTAGTATAGGTTTGTCGGCCCGACTATGCACTAGTTACTGTACGTTACATATAACTTGTTACTCAAGTAATAATGATTAAATGAAAATGTCCTGACATTTTGCTTTGGACCCCAATTACTCAACTTTCAGGTGTGATGGACACTCACAGAGGCCATCTTCTGCAACAGCCCACTAAGCCTGACATTTGGCAATGGCAGACAGAAAAGATACAAAACCCCTGTAGAGTAGTGTAATTGGAGTTAGTGGTTTTTGTCTCATTTTTTAGTCTCATGTCGAGAATAACAGAAAAATGATAAAAAACCTGATGGAAGTTGAAAAGTGCTAGAGAAATCCACCAAAATCCTTAACAATCCCTTAAACCTAGGAAGCTCCATTGGATGACCCGTCTCACATCGAGAATAACAGAAAAATATCAAAAAAAAACTGATGGATGTTGAAAAGTGCTAGAGAAATCCACAAAAATCCTTATTAATCCCTTAAACCTAAGAAGCTTCATTAGATGACCAGTCTAATGTCGAGAATAACCGAAAAATATCGAAAAACCTGTTGGAAGTTGAAAAGTGCTACAGAAATTCACAAAAATCCTTAATAATCCTTAATAAACCCTTAAACCTAGGAAGCTTCATTGGATGACCTAACTCATGTCGAGAATAACCGAAAAATATCGAAAAACCTGATGGAAGTTGAAAAATGCTAGAGAAATCCACAATGACTAATATTCTTTTTTAGAAACAATATGTGTAAAAAGTATTATTTCGCCGAAAAGCTTTTTTTCTATCCGTGTGTGGGAGCTTCCAGGGGCCCTATCGCCCAAACGAGGCCGTTCACTCCATTTTTTGAAAATCTTACATGGCGTAGAATGCCCATCCGAAGGTCCCTGCAAGATTTAAAGAAGATCTGACCGCTAGTTTTCGAGAAATCGCCAAAAAAGTCGTTTTTCATACAAATGGCTCTGGGAACTACTAACTAACGAACTAACTAACTAACGTATAGGATATATTCATTTTCTTTAGCTTTTATGAAGTAGCACATTTTGTATAGAAAATCTTCCACTGGACCGATTTTAATGAGTAAAATGTCGATTTCAATCAAAATTTTACGTAGAATCCGAGAAACTAGGAAAAGTGAAAACTTATCTGTATATGGTTCCGCAGTCTACGAAAAAAAAATCTGATTTTTTTGGTCGTATAATGACTTGCGTCACGGGCTATTTAATTCTTTAAGCTTGCTATGCTATGTGCATTTTTGTGTTTTACATATTCAAATTAGAACGTGATTGGTATGTATGTACATACACTTCGAACTGTTATCATGTAAAGTGTGTAAAGTTCGTTACACAACTCGACTCGAATTGGTTAACACAAAATTTTCGATTTATGGTGAGCCTCGAGATTATTGATACTCTCTCAGCTCTCATTCTCGGTAGAAACCATTCAAAACTCGTAACCATTTCAATTTTGTGCACCAAAGAGTGCCTTGAATATTGCTCCTAATGATAAATTAAATGTTTGTATCGAAAAACGTTTATAATTTTAATCGTGATTCGAATATACATAATTGCTTGATAGATTGAGAGAACAAATAAAAAAATCGGTTTCTAGTTTTTCTCTTCAATTATTTTCGGTGAGTTCCTTTAAAATCTATGTCATTTAGTGTGCATCACATGTCTCCGCCATACTTTTTTTTTTAAATAGTGGAAAATGAGTGGTCGAAGAAAAATCAAAAAAGCTGTTGTTGTTCAGTCACTGGAACGACGCCTAAAAGCTTTGAAAGATGGTGAAACCGTTGACGAAGCCTCCCTGCAAAATATTGTTGCTGAAGTAGAAGAGGACCCGGAAACTGGGCGATGGCATGGTAGTTGTTGAGACTTACGCAGACTACTGGCCGGCAAAACTTAAAATTGGGAAAAAACATCCCGATCCCGTTGTGTGCACTGCATCGTTGGCTTCCGTTGAATCGGCGGACATTGAGTATACATTCAAAATTCCAGAAAAAATTATAGACGCAGGTTGGCTCAGTGCCCTACAACTAGAAGCGATTTCGTATGCTGCCCAGGCCCATGAACGTCATTTATCGGATGAAAATCGTTCAAGAGTTGGTTTTTTGATTGGTACGTTTCACGCTTCATCTGAAAAATATTCTCACGAATTATTAGTCATTGAACAGGAGATGGAGCTGGTGTGGGTAAAGGACGAACAATAGCAGGGATAATTTATGAGAACTATTTGCATAACCGACACAAAGCGGTTTGGATTTCATTTTCCAACGATCTTAAGTATGATGCTGAGCGTGATTTTCTAGACATCGGTGCAAACATTGCAGTTCATGCTTTGTCTAAGGTTTGGATTGGTCTTTTGACAAGTCGTAGCACTCAATTCGTTCCCACGTAGATTCCGTACAATTCGCGAGTTAGTTCAGCGGCCAACGGTAATATTACTTCCGGTGTTCTCTTTTGCACTTATGCTTCCCTCATTGCGAAAAGTAGTACGCACAGCAAGTGTAAGTTAAATACGAGAATGGCTCAGATCATCGACTGGTGTGGTCGAGATTTCAATGGTTGCATTGTGTTCGACGAATGTCACAAGGCTAAAAATTTGGTTCCCGCGAAATCAGACAAAGGTACACTAACAGGAACAGCTATTGTTGAATTGCAGAAAGCATTGTCGAATGCTCGAATCGTTTATTCATCGGCTACGGGAGCTACGGAACCACGTAATATGGCGTATATGGTGCGGTTGGGTCTTTGGGGCGACGGAACTGCGTTCCGCAATTTTCATGCATTCAAAAAATCAGTCGAAAAACGGTAAGTTTTAATAAGAAGACGTTCACAAAATATCTGCGGTAAATTTTGAACTTTTAACACTAACATTTGCGCATTTAACCGCAGCGGAGTAAGTGCCATGGAAATCGTTGCGATGGATATGAAACTACGAGGCATGTACGTCGCTCGTCAGCTCAGTTTTCAAGGAGTCACTTTTAAGGTAGAAAAGGTATTTTTAACTGATGAATTCATACGGACGTACAACGAATGCGTAGTCTTGGTATGTGTCATTAATAATAGTATTTAGCACGCAGTAATCATTATCGCTGTTGTAGTGGATTTTGGCGCTGAAATCGTTTGAACAAGCTACCTATCTTATGAACGTGGAATCCAAGACAAAAAAATTAATTTTCGGACAATTTTGGGGTGCCCATCAGGTAATTTTATTGAAGTTTGTTAGAAACGAAGGCAGGTTGCTGCTTGAAGTGAGATCGTGCGAAGAACTGCTAGTCCGTCCGTCTGTCAACACGAAAACTCAAGTAAAACCTGACCGATTTTCTAAAACTTTTTTTTCACTAAAAGGTAATCGAAAAATGTTTTATGGATTGAATCTGGGGATTGTCGGGCCAAGGGATGACGAGGTAGGGCCCCCTAAGTGGATTTAGGTCATTTGTACATAATTCAAGTAAATCTTTTTCAATTTTCATAACAAGGTCACCTACATTATGGAAGAAAACGTTTTGATTTTGAGCCTTGGACTAAGCCAGGGCCTTAAAACTGTGTCTCAACTAGGGCTAGACGGTTTTTTTTCTACATAAATCGTCTAACCTTATTCGATTTTCGTAACCGCTTTTATTTTGAATAGAAAGATTATCGATTGATTATGAAGTTGAATTTGGGCAAGATCGGGAAACAACTTTCAAATTTAGGCTCGAAAAAGTGTTCAAAAACGTGGTTTTTAATGGTTGGTGAAACTTTAAACATTAGTAATATCTTCGAAATTAGCACGGATATCGCTCTTCAAGGTTTTGAATGGAAGATATGATATCAGAAAATCACTAAATTAAATTAGTGGAAATCGGTTGAGTGGTTCGGGTTTTGGGGTCGTGTGGGTCCGCGAATATTCTTTTAATGATGAGGTTTTTTGTGTAGTGTTTTAGAGAAAAAAAGATGAACTTTCTTGTCCGTGCAAGTATGAGTCTGTACCCGCAGCCTCTGGGTCGGTTCTAAGGTTGACCTTAGCCCAAAAATTTTTTTGGTTTTTTTTTTTTAAATTTATTTGTTTTGAAATTTTTTTACAGACAATTTTATTTTACAATCGTCGCTTTAGAGAAATATCTCAGAATTTTTTACTTGATCGCACGTGTGGAAAAAGTGCGGTATCCTGGTATCCTAGATACCGGGAAGTTTGGGAGCGGAAAAATTGGATACCGGGAAATTAGGCGAAAAAATAACATACGAGGCTTCGAAGAAATCGGCAAATAACCAAAAATCGGGAAATAGGTAAAAGTCTGGAAATAACTAAGGTCTGGAAATGGCTAAAATCGGGAAATAAGTTTAAATCGGGAAATGACAAAAATCGGGAAATAAGTCAAAATCGGGAAATGACAAAAATCAGGAAATAACGAAAATTTGGAAATGATTTAAAAATCGGGAAATACGTTAAAATTGGGAAATAACTAAAAATCGGGAAACGACTAAAAATCGGGTAATGACTAAAAATCTGGAAATAAGTAAATATCTGGAAATAAGTAAAAATCTGGAAATGAGTAAAAATCAAGAAATGACTAAAAATCGGGAAATGACAAAAAAAATCGGGAAATTGCTGAAAATCGGGAAATGGCTGAAAATCTGAATCTGGAAATGACTAAATTTACTAAAAACGGAAAATAGCTAGAAGGTTGAAATAGTTAAAAATCAAAGAATAAGTTGAAACTTGTAAAAAAAAAAATTCTCGCTTCGCTCGCGAATTTTTATTAACTGGGCCATTCCATTGAAAAGTTGGAAAATGTGTTACGAGGGAACCGTCTTCTGGCTGAAAATCCAAAGGTTGGACTTCTTTCGCATGAAGGAGTTGTACATTGAACCTATAGAGGAATTTTCTTCACACAACACAAATCTCGTATGTGCACGGTTTAGCAAGAACACATGGTTCCCTCGCAACCTACCAATGGAATCGCCCAACTACTTTACTTTAACAACTTTAAAATCTAGTTGCCCCAGACACGAGAGGAAAAGAAGACCATTTTTCCCTGCCCAAGAATCTTTTTTGGGTCTCGAGAGATTTTATGGTCCCAAAAAAGATAAAAAAACGATTTTCAAAACTTTCGCCTGCGGTGTACAAACATTCGAATACTTCATTAACTATCTTACATGCAAGAGAGCCACTTGGCTAGAAAATTTCGTCTGCGGCGATAATAACCTACTTCATCAAATTCAAAAAGTAAGCCCAGCCGAACTTTGCCGACAACGCGACGATGTTAATTTGCGAATGAGACAGATAAATGTTTCCATTCAACTTTATTCCTCTGCGTTTGGGATTATTCTATAGGCATAGGCAACTTGGCTGGCGATCTGTTGCGGAGAGTGCTTGAAAAGTATTACACTTATAAAGAAAGTTGAAAAAAAAATTCGCTGGCTCCGCTCAATATAATTTTCTTTATCCGAGGTTTTCGTGCATAATCTATTGAAATTCAAAAATAAATATGAAATTTTCGCCTGCGCCGCCATCTTTTATGTTCACAATTTAGTTAGCACCTTTCCAAACTATATTCTGAGAAATTGTTCTATTTTTGAAATAAATTTAAGGAAATTTAAGAAAATGAAAGACAAGCGTTGCACTCCCCGCATCAAAGAAAAAAAATTGGAAGAAACGCTTTAAAAAATTATGCTCGCTACGCTCGCGTAATAAATCATATGCTGAAAGGTTAAGTTATCTATCGGTTGTTCTTTGTGCTGAATATCTTAATCCGTAACTAAACATATCTCCTGGTACGTTCTAATCTCCGAAATCAGGACATTTTGTTACCAAAATCGGGAAATTTTACTTTCAAAACGAAAAGACTGGAACGTATGTAAGTAAATGTTGCGTTCACATTAGACTGTAGTGGAAATTGCCCGTAGGGCAATTTTGAAAAACCCGTCCGAAGTAACGATGTAAAAAAATTCTCCGAACGCACAAAATTGACCTCCAAATTGAGAAAAATGTTCTCCTCAATTTTGTCTACAACATAGCAAAAAACTATTTTTTGGGCTACGGCCGACCTTAGTACTGACCTAGGGCCTTAAATAGAGGTTTCGGATACGTACTTCCAACGACAAAAATGTTCTGCAACATAGCAAAAAACATTTTTTTATGTTAGGGCCGACCTTAGGACCGACATGAGGCCCACTTGAGCCCTGAGCACAGGCAAAAATTCTTCTATAAATTCTTGGCCGTGCCGAGATCTTTCAAACAAAAGAAAGTTTTTGAAAATCGGAAGAGATTTACTCGAGTTATGTACAAAAAACACGTAGTGCCCTAACAAAGACTCTTTTTTAGTGCCCTATCTAAGTCCAAGGACTCAAATTAAAAAAAGTTTCTTCCATAAATTGTCGGCCATGCCCAGATCTTTCAAACAAAAAAAATTTATGAAAATCAGAAAGGATTTACTCGAGTTATGTGCAAAAGACCAAAAGCCATCTAAACGGCCCTAGCTCGGCGGCCCTTGGGCCGACAGTGCTTAGATTCAATCCTATAAAATATTTTTCTACTACCTTTCAGGAAAAAAAAACGTTTTTGAAAATCGGTCAAGATTTACTCAAGTTATCGTGTTGACGGACAGACCGACAGACGGACATTGTTTTTTCGCTGATTTGTCATCTGAAGGCAACAAAAAAAGGTTCCCCCTTACTCCCGGGTTCGAATTCGCAATGTAACAAACGTGGTAGTAAACGCATCAGACCTACGTACTTCGTACGGGTCTAAAAACGGGAAATTTAGCCTGATTTTAGTGGATACCGGGAAAAATCGGGAAATCGAATTTGGATACCGGGGAAAAAACATAATTTCCACACGCGCTGATCGTGGAATATTATCATGCATGGAGATGTAACAGATAGCTACAGAATTTTCGTTTTTGGATTAATTTTGTCATTGCTCAGATTAAACTCAACACCCAATTGTGTTTGTGAACATAATTTCTAAATAATGTTACGCGTAGATTTATGTCAATGTAAATGTGTATCTTAAAGCGTCAAAGCGCAATATTTAGAAATTTATCAAATCGGTGCCTATAAAAACCAGCTATTGCACTGAAAGTAGGAACATAATTGGCTTATTATAGTCAAGTTTCTTGTATTCAATGAGGGGTATAATGTAGACATTATAGTCACCTTCAATGAATTTCATATCAATGAAAATCATCGTTTCACTTACTCATTTTATTAGAGAAAGAGAAAATCTTTGTTAACAAAAAAAGTTACAAAGTAAGCCGCCCACTTAGAGTAGGTTGCGAATAACACACAGCATATCGATCAATCAGAAAATAGACAAAATTTACGTTACTTACAGAAGAATTTGATTTTTTTTTAAATGATTTGCTTTAGCTATAAATATGACCGTTTATAGTTTGAATTGACGTCCTCACATATCTTGTTTAAATTTGAAATATCCAAGCGAAATTCGAAGAAAAAGTCTAAGACACTCTGACCGACAGTACCGCGGCTTCCAAACCATAGACCTCTGACTAGCCATAGCCATTTACGACGCCCAAATCGATCTGAGTATTTCTCGAACAGAAACGGAATGCACTTCTCGTATATTTGTCTTTTTTCCTCGGAGATAGTGATATCTTGCTGTATATCGCTCTTCTCATATCGAATCGGTGGATCTATAATACATGCTTTCCTCGAGTTAGGCTTGAACGCGATGATGTCGTTGAAACGAGTTCTTCCGTCCGAATCTACTGCGTACACTTCTTCAAAGCACTGATAACCCTTTGTGCGTAGTAATTCTGTGATTTGGTTCTTCACGCTTGCCTTGAAGTTACTGCTGTTGAAGGATCAATTTCCGATTACATACTTATAGTTTCTTTCTCTTTGAGGCATCTGCGATAAAGGCTGGAAGAGTTCTCCACACCAGGAACACCATTCAGGTTAGGGTAGTTGACGTTGAGCTTAATTGCTGCGACCCATTCGGAAGACGACAGTGAGTTTTTGTTGCACACGAAGTCGTTTACATTTGCATGTGTAGAAAAGTGCAACACGCCTGCTCCTTGGTATTTTAGGCTGCACCATCGTTCGTAGATTTTCGACGGAGAACTCTTAGCGTGCCCTTAGCGTTTTGGAGTTGTTACTAACGACGTCGAGCTCTTCGACTGTAACGGTCACGCCTCGCTGGTTCTACACAAATGTGAACGCACAAAAAATAGGAGGCATCGGCAATTCCAAAATAAAATATGTAAAAGAATGTCTGCACCGTGACCTTCAAATTATTCATGACAACCTAACTTTTACCTCCCGTCTACTCCTTCTATAACTTATTTTCAACGTTCCAGGAGATCTACCTGAACCAAGCATCTAAATTCTTCTTCCATACAACACCTGTCCAATCAACCAATATGTGTCAATCAATCAATCAATCGACCACCAAAAAACGACCAGCGCGGAAATGCGGGCATATAATAAATGGCTCATGCTTCAGCTCGTTACGAAATATTTATTCTCCATGCAATAATATTCCGATATTTAATTTCTTCAATATTTAATAATTTGCGGCATCAAAAATTTAAATCAAAATTAATGTTTTTGCGTGTACTCTAAGATAGACAAATAAATAATAATAATAATCTTTATTTCCACTCATGCAAAGGCAGTGCCGTATTCAGCTCTCGCCATTTAACCCTTCATATGAGCAGCACATCTGATCCGAAATTCACCGTAAGTCCTGCTGCTGAAAACATGTGCAGCAAAATCAACGTACCCGTCTGCAACATGACAAAAACATTGACATGACAAAAATATTGACTTAACTACACTACTAGTATACGAAATTACGTATTAAATTATATTGGAAATTGCCGAAAGGGCAATTTACTTCGTTATTCGTACGAATCTAAAAAGAGGAGTAGAGGGGAGTCAAGGGAGAATATCACTTTTTCGTGGTATAAGGGGCAGAACTTCTAGCGGGCTAAGGGGCAGAGCCCTACATGCATGTACGGTACGATCGCATGTAGGTGTCTTAACGAGCAGTCTGCCTGGTAAGAGTTCCCCGAAAAAACTGAACTGCCGTCAAAGATTTCATTTTATTGTAGCGTTTCTTCAAGTACATGGCAATCGCAGCAAAAGTTGACCATGCCGTAAGTAAATTCAAACGTTGTTTTGTCAATGCATTCCTTTTGAAATGTCCAATTCAACAGGTCAAAATAACTGAAGCAACTGTTCGATCCGGTAAGTGCGTAGTGATTGCGCTTCAGTCAACTGGTGAAGCTAGAACGAAGGAATAAGTGGAAAGGGGAAACGGCGAGTTGGATGACTACGTGTCAACTGCTAAGTGCTGTCAATTTTTTCACAGTTGATTGTTTCATAACATTTTCCATCCATAGAGCGGTTTTTGTAACCCTTGTGGAAAGACAGTTTCCAGCATTGAATCGAACCGAAAAAAAGTTTGAGGAAACAGTAGAGAAGTCAGGAACCAGTCGAAAGAGAAAACGTGTAACTAACATACTAGCTAAGCGTTCCATAAAATTGAACGCCAAGAGACGAAGAATAGAGAGCTCCTCTGATGAAGATTCTCAATCGAAAACTATCGATTCCGACGACGAGTACAAACCTTATCCTTTTGCCAAAAATAAAGTGAAAAAAGGAATAAAAAAGGAGGAAGCTACCGAAGAGAGTGATTTTTACTCAGAGGAAGACATCGAATTTTTGGAATACTTAGACGACAGCGATTTCACCATCTATACTGAAGATTCCGACAGCGATTGCGGAAATAAAAGCAAAAAGAAGAAGAAGGATTCCAAAAATCGAATGTCGAAAATACAGGAACGTCTCATGAAACAGCATGAAACAGCAAATAATAAAACTTCCAAAAATAGTGTGAAAAGCGATGTACTAAGAAAAGAAATTATCGAAGGCGTACGTGATATGAAAGATGACTTGCTAAAGAAAATCGAGCAAATTGGGAACAGGTTGCCGAAAAATACATTGGATGACTTAATCAACAAACTTGGTGGTTCCAAAAAGGTTGCAGAAATGACTGGGCGAAAGGTAAGTTCAATAAGAAACTAGAGCCTTACGTTTGTCAGAATTATCCATTAAGAAGGGTCATTTATGATAGTGTGGATGTTTTCCCAAGGGTCGCACTTCATTTATTCCATTTATTCCCAAAAATTTTTTTGTTGTTTTTGTGAAATATCTGAACCAAACACATCACAAGTTATACAAATAAGTTCAAAAAAGGTTTGCACAAATTATAAAGCATTTAAACCATCTAGAGATTAAATTTTTTTTTTTTTAATAAATAAATAAATTTATTCCATTTATTCCATTTTTCAACAAAAATTCTTTTAAGTTTTCAAAAGTGGGTTTTTTTCACTTTTTGACACACTGGTATGGTTTGTTGTGTACGTTGCCATCAAAATCAAGTCTATTTGAGGTTTCGACGAATTTGAAAAAATTATAATTTATTCCATTTATTCCAATATTTACTCCATTTATTCCATTTATTCCCATTTATTCCATTCATTCCATAAACCGCAGAAGTGCGTCACCCCTCGATGTTTTCGGAGCTTTTTATGTTCAATAATTTTTGAATTTGTATGTAGTGAAGAGAATTAGGAAGTGACGGGAGAGCGGAGATTACCATGAAAATATATTGGGCGCTTTAAAGAGCCCGCATTATGCAAATTGGGCGCTTTAAATAGAAATTTTGTCGATATTGTAAGCATTTGCTGAGTGGACACTCACCCAGAATACGCCAAATTCAATAATTCGCCGATGAAATCAATTTTATTATTACAGAGATGTTTCCTCACCAACAAGTGACAATCGACTAACGAAATTACTTGCTCAGCTCTCATATTTACATCCGCCAATTTATAATTTTATAACTACAAAACAAAATTATAAGTATATAATATAATAATATGATTGAGTGCAGGATTAATTTGCGTATACATGTTTATCGGTTGAGAGCTGCGAATCAACTAACAAAATTACTCTATCAGCTCTTGTATTTGTATCAGTCAACTTATAATTTTGTTATCACGAACAACTGAGGATTTGGTTTGTTTGGTTTGGTTTATTTATTTCAGATAAAAACGTTCAATAACAAACTTCATTGTAGCTCCAGTATGCTCTTAAAACAATTCTAAGGAGCTACAAAAAATAAAATTTATGATTCATAAACAAAACTTATTAATACTAGAATTGGAAAAAAAGAAAAAAACTTCATAATTATAGGGAAAATGTAGCAGTATGTAAAGTAACATCAGTGTCAAAATCTCAAAATATTAAAATTAAAATGTAGGAAAATTAGGGGAAAGAAGAATGGTAGCCATGATTAAGACTGACGAAATTACTCAGGCAGCTCTCATATTTATATCATTTAATTTGTACTTAATTATAATTTTTATAAAATAAAATATATTATAAATAATTTTTATAAAATAAAATATATTATAAAATAATTTTTATAAAAATTATAATCACTAATCACAACAAAAACCCTTTTTAAAAGGGAAACGTGACGCAAGTACTTGTCCCTTCTTCCAAAACAACTGTTATCAATTTGGGTGACACTTACAGCTTCGGAACGAAAAAAATTCTTATTCTTATTTCCAATGTTATAGTTTTTCGGTTCTTTCAGATTTGACACGAAAAAAATTAAGTCTTGCGTGATGTGTTGAGTACTGGTAGCGAAATTACGTTGTGAGGGTCCGGCATTTGTGACGCATTTTTTTAATCAAAAGTTAAAATATTTCAAAATGATTTTTTCGTTCCGAAGCGTCACCCAAATTGATATCAATTGTTTTGGAAGAAGGGACAAGTACTTGCGTCTCGTTTCCCTTTTTTGGAAGAAAATAGGAAACAAATTTCAGCGAAAAAAATTCTATTTTATTTGAACCGCCGCCGCCGAACCAAAGCGCGGAAGCTACTACTTTCATGGGTGAAAATGATCCCCTCAACTTTCTCTACAACATATCAAAAGTTTTTTTTGAGCCGCCGCCGCCGCCAAACCGAAGCGCGGCGGCTACTACTTCCATGGGCGAAAATGATCCCCTCAACTTCTTCTACAACATATAAAAAAAATTTCAGCCGCCGCCGTCGCCAAACCGAAGTGCGGCGGCTACTACTTCCGTAGGCGAAAATAATCCCCCTAACATTCTCTACAACATATCAATAGTTTTTTTGAGTCGCCGCCTATTTTCCGCCGGCGGTCACCCTGATACACTACACACCCAACCCAACAACTTTCCCTTTGACATCAAATCTCTATCTCGAACACACAACCTTTGTCGGTTTTCATACAAATGGCTCTGGAACTAACTAACTAGCCCACTAACTAACGTAGGATGTTTCCATTAACTTTGGCTTCTATGAAATACCACATTTTGTACGGAAAATGACGATTTTCTAAAGGTCATGTCTTCGGATCCACCGGGTTGATTTTAATGAGTAAAATGTCGGTTTCAATCAAAATTTTACGTAGAATCCGAAAAAATAGGTCTCAGAGGGTTACGACGCAAGGGAAAAAAGTCAAAACTTAGCTGTATATATGGTTCCGAAGTCTACGAAAAAAAATGCTGAATTTTTTGTTCGTATGGGGACTTGCGTCACGGGCGCATCGCTACCCCGCGCCCATGATTCTAAAACTATAATTTTGTAATTTATAGTGAAAGCTGCTAGTTGACTGACAAAATTACTCGGTCAGCACTCGTAACTATATCCGTCAATTTTTAGACCCGTACGAAGTACGTAGGTCTGATGCGTTTACTACCACGTTTGTTACATTGCGAATTCGAACCCGGGAGTAAGGGGGAAACTTTTTTTGTTGCCTCCAGATGACAAATCAGCGAAAAAAAAATGTCCGTCTGTCTGTCTGCCTGTCCGTCAACACGATAACTTGAGTAAATCTTGACCGATCTTCAAAAGCTTTTCTTTTTCCTGAAAGGTAGTCAACAAATATTTTATGGGATTGAATCTGGGCACTGTCGGCCCAAGGGCCGCCGAGCT
>CM055403.1:192213045-192228523 GCA_029228625.1 Pseudolycoriella hygida | reverse complement strand
TAGAAGAATTTTTGCCTGTGCTTAGGGCTCAGGGGGCCTCATGTCGGTGCTAAGGTCGGCCCTAACGTAAAAAAATGTTTTTTGCTATGTTGCAGAGCAAATTGAGGGAAACATTTTTGTCTATGGAAGTATGTATCCCAGGCCTCTACTTAAGGCCCTAGGTCAGTACTAAGGTCGGCCCTAGCCCAAAAAATAGTTTTTTGCTATGTTGTAGACAAAATTGAGGAGAACAAATGTTCTCTATTTGGAGGTCAATTTTGTGCGTTCGAATAATTTTTTTACACCGTTACTTCGGACGGGTTTTTCAAAATTGCCCTACGGGCAATTTCCAATACAGTCTAATGTGAACGCAATATTTACTTAAATACGTTCCAGTCTTTTCGTAACATCAACCTGTTTGCCACATCTATTCTGATACGTACGGGTCCCTTCTATGTTTAATTTTATAATTTGTAACAATAGCTCATGGCAATGTCGATCAATTTCACAAAGGACCCAGCAGGCTTTAGGCCGGTCGTTTCTTTTGAAGAAACTGTGTTCGTTTACTCCTTTCAGAGAGTGCAAAATAATTGAAAAGCCTTTCAAGTGCGAGTATAGTAGTTTGTCGACCATGTTGCGATACGTTGATTCGCAACGAGGTGGACTTAAAAAATTCACCCCACAGAAACCATTATATTGTACAGTGTACAAACAATTTTTGATCAGATTGCAATGCACACATACGACATTGTAACGTCGTATCATAGCAATGGAGGGATACATTTCAGCACATGTATCAAATTTTAAAAGTCATATCGTTACAAGGTGTAAATTTGTTTCACTTCCCCTCACACTGTTAAAAAAATTGGAAACTGTTTCGATTTTGATCGCGTTACCGCATCGTGAACAACATCGAAAACAGTCGAAAATCGATTGTGCGTTGCAAAAAAAATTAATAAAAAGCGTTTTAAATCGCAGTATTCTGTATTGTTCTTTAAAAACAATGTCTGCGGCTGGGAGTGATTGTGACATTGTCGTTTTACGTCGACAAATGCTAAATCCATGGCTTTTTTCTGCAACTGATGATTGATGAAGCTAATACATGGCCCCAATTTATACGTACAGCTTTTTGGGAGCCATGTTTCAATGACCACAACAGGATTAGTGGTTAATTTCGCTTTTAAGAATGGCGTATGCTCGTCGAGCAAATGTCGCATACCGATATTCATTTTTAGCTAATTATTTTGTATTGCTGGGGTTGATGTGCCATTTATAATCTTTCGATTTTAATAACAAAAAATTAGAATTTTTGTTTCTCGACGTTTCGACCTACTCCAGGTCATCATCGGGAGATATCTTTATTCAAAGAGAAGAATTTTTTAACAATTGTCTTATTTATATATATAACGTATTTTGTTTTTTTACCTTGGATCTTATCTTAGATCTCGATTCACAGCAAAAAACATAAGAGACTTTTATCAAGATAATTTTTAGAAACTAAAAAAACTGGACGAGCAAAGTTTTGTGATGGTATATGTTTTATTACTAATTGACGCATTTGTATGATTTTTCGCGGTGTCTATTCAGTTTTGGGCGCAATGATCAGTTATACCAGTTTTTTGATCAAATAGGTCAATTGAGTAGGATCAGTCAAGATAGGTTGGATCAGTTATGGTGGTTGATTGGTTGCGTAACTTCGGACTACTCGGTTGTCTTTGCCAACATGTTTTCGCAATAAATTAAAGTAGGATGGGGCAATCGGCAATGCCAGCGTATCCTTTTTATAATTTCATGTCCGTTCAATATTCATAATAATATGATTTACTTCAGTAATCCGAAGTTTTTTCTTATTTGAATTCCTTCCGAGAATTTCCATATTTTCGAAATTGAATTGGTGGCCTGTCTCTTTTGTGTGTAATGCTAAGGCCGAGGCCAAGTTTGGCTTTGCTAGATTTGCAACCGATGTCGAATTTTTAAGTTGTTGTTTTCTCTTCCCTTTCTTCTGGGCTGTTTCTTCGACGTACAGTGTGTCACAACTTTGGCATTCAAATGAGTACACAACGTCAGAAATTATATCGTAATCTAATTTGTCTTTTTGTTTGGAATAAAATTTTTCCAACTTACATTCAGGCTTACTAGCTACTGATACTTCTGGCATGAAGTATTTTATCTGGCTAGTGAGGGCCTCTGACACTTCTAGTACGTATATTATTGAACAGTAGGCCAGTTCCTTTGATGGTTGCATATCATGGTATTAAATAAAAAGCGCATATTTAGGTGTGATAAAAAAAAAAAAAAAAATTCTAGATTAAACGGGTTTAAATGATGTGTTAATTATTTGTGAGATGACGTGATGTGGAAAACTATTCTTATCAATTGATATATTGTTGTATCGCTTGTCGATTAAGTTCCAATTGAGTGTTGGTTGTGTTGCTTGGATTCGACAAATAAAACTCCAAAGATTGTTTGTTTACATGTGTAATTATTGTACCACCAATTCTTATCAAGAATTTTCTTGATTCGTTGTATATTATCTGCGTGGAATTCAGGATGACTATAATTATGAACCTTTCTTGCAAAAGACTTAGCAATATTTGAAACCATTTTACGTGGGTGGCTTGAATGGTAGTTCAGCATTCGATGAGAAGCTTATCGATAACTAATTGCGATTTCCACGTAACTCCATTCAAGATGAATGAAATTTGATGATAATCGCAATTAGTTATCGTTATGCTTTTTGAATACCAGTTTGTAATAATTGATCCATGCCTTCTAATTATTGTTAGGTCCAAGTAGTTTAAAGACTGGTTGTGTTCCATTTCGCATGTAAATTTTATACGACCTGGGTCAAATGCGTTTAACCGATCTAGAACTATTTTTATAGCGTTCTCTTGACAGATAATTAAATGATCGTCTACATAAATCAACCAAACGATAGGTAGAATGATTTTTTCTTTACGAAGTTGATCAAGTACTGAACTAACTATATGTTCTGAAACTATTTGCACGATGATGCTACCGAGCGAGCTTCCCATGAAGACACCATTTAATTGGCGATAGAATTGTCCTTGATAAAGAAGGTAGTTACATTCATTGAGGCATATACGAAGTAGTAGGATAAAATCTTCCTTATCTACTGTTGTATGTGGACGTATAATTTTGTCAAAGTCTTTACGGCTAGCTAATAGCTAATTCGGTCGAAATCGAAGCAAAACAATTTTCCATGTCAAAGGATGCCAATCTGTGATTACGAAGAAGACGAATATTTTTCAGCTTATCAAGAGCTGTCTGTACGTTTTTTATAGTGTATTTTGGTTCATTATATGATGTCGCTAAAATTGAAGCCAAATATTTAGATGTATTGTACGACACAGTTTTTATCGTCGATGTGACCAATCTGATTGGATGGCCTTTACCATCTGGTCTCTGTTTTTGTATTTTGTGTTGACCAAATACGCGTGGTGGAATAGCCGTTGTAGATTGGAGATGCAACTTTTTATATTTGTTAATTGTATGTTTATCAAACATAGCTTTCAATTGATTATTCAACATTTTTTCGTAATCTTGCCGCGAACAAATTATAGTTTTGTTACCTTTGTCGCTACATGAGATGAAAATGGTCTTTTAAAAATTTTGCAGTAACTGAGCATGCTCTTTTTAGAAAACGTTGTACCCTTTAATTTTGCTTTAGAAAATTTCAATCAAAGTGTATGACAGTTGGCCTCGAACTGCATCAACAATGGATGGATGTGAGTGTTTTGAAACGATATATTCCAAATCCCTAATGATTTCAGGAATTGGAAGTTGTTCGGGCAGGGTTGCGAACTTAGGACCAAGACTCAGAATAAGCATCATTTCTTCAGGAATATCTACACCAGAAATGTTCTGAACGAAAGATTCATCATATTTCATGTTTGGGATATAGTTTTGTGTATTGAGCAAATGGATAATTTTCGTGTGTAACGATGCGTGATTTGTCAATTTTATCAAAATATTGATTGTAGCTTGAAGATTGCAATGTGACAATCTCATTCTTTCGGACATGATTTGCATGTGTAATGATAATCTTGTGCGGTTACATATTCCAATCTCGAAATTCAGTAATTTGTTATTTAAACGTAAGTGTATGGATTTAGTTTGCTTTGCGAATAGTCGTGAATATGGTGTAAACATTTTGCTAGTTTTATCTTTAATAAATTTTGGTACTACCTCATATCGGCGACATTTCAGTAGGAAAACTTCGCGTGAAATATTTGCAGAAAGCTTTTCTGTAAGACGTTTAATAGCCCTGAAACTGTTGCGTATAGGTCTACCGTATTGACGTTGAATATAAGTGAAAAACTGATTGTTGTTCATTTCTTCCACTTCTTGAATATTGTGACCGATATTCATATTTCAATAATCCCATGCATGATGCAGAGACACGAAGTCGTGCATACTCTTACGACACAACGAACAAGGCTGTCACCTATCTAGATGGACGCCTCAAACCAAAAGGAGGATGAATAGTAAACGTACTTGCTTCGATATAATGGTGCTGAGAGGTGTTTGGAGTCTTAGTTTTGACGGACGCCAAATAGCCAGTGATTTTTGGTGGGGATTGGTCCCTTCTCATCAAACTACCCGCAGCCCCATCTCCGACTTATGTTTATTTTCTAACATATGTTTCGTTACGGCACTTCTTTTGTTCTTTTTTATTAATGTATGAGGATTTTTAACAATTTTTGCAGATTCACCTTTCGTGCTCTAATCAGGTCTGCCCTGGTTGAATTCAGAAGTTAACCTGATGCCAAATTGACATTTATAATATTCCATACTTTCGTTACAATGACTTTTTAAACGATTTTCAACACCTGGGTGCCTTCTATAAGGCTACTCATACTTTTCAAGTACGTGGCTTGTTGCCAAGTTGGAACCGATTGCACATTAATGTACTCATTTCTCCATCCAACATTGCCTTAGAAACATTTTTGATACCAGGCTGTATTCGACCGGAACCGGAGCAACTTGACCTTAACACTAAAAACTATTTATTGTTTGAAGAATAAAACACCTTTATCTTGATTTCACCGGTGTAAATTTTATTATTAAAAGGAAATTCAATTTTTAATTAAATAAAATAAAACGTTAGGATGCATTTCGAAAGGTCTACCTTCCATCATCAGCAACACGAGATTAAAGGAGGATTCGAAAATACAAACAAATCAAACAATTGATCTAAATTAATACATTCGGCTGAAATCAAATACATTTAAATTTCTTTTATCGGTTCGGCGTGTTATGTCGTACCTTAAGTGTTCTTGTATATAAGTCATAGCGTACGTTAATTGTATGCGATGCCCTGCCTAGTAACTTAATTTTTATTTTATGATGACTAGGACTTTTTTATGATTAGAAATAGAAGAAAATGATGAAAAAAAACCAAGCCCTGCTCGACGTATGACGATCAGACCCAGCGCGCTGAGCCACCAACTTACACAAACTTCGTACGTTATTTTTTTATGTTTTCGTTCTGCGGTAATGCAAAATTATGTGCAATTTACTCACACTCATTTGCGAGTATATAATTTTTGTAAATGTATCTAGTTGTACACGAATGCTTGCTTCGGTTGTACATTTTTGAACGTAATTAAATTCTAATGTTGAAATTTAATGACATTCTGAAATTGCAAACAATGTCAAGGGGAAACAATATTGGGTGTTATGAAAATTGTTTTTCTATTCTTCAATTGTAAAAAAAAAATCTGAAAAAAAATCTTACAGCCACCATGATTCGAACATAAAATGATGAAAGAAAATTTTCATACATCGGTGCTCGTACTGGCTGAGAAATAAATTCGTCAGTTCGTTGTCATTTCATCGCCTTTACCGATAAAACCTTAAATATGTTTCTACCTACATTTTATTTGTTGTTGTCAAAGGCAACTTTATTTGTCGAATAAATGAAAAAGTTGATCGAATGAAAAAGCTGATCGAATGAAAATGTCGCAAAGATTTTCTTAATGATAATTTTGACATAATAGCTTTTTCTCGATTGGAGTAATCAAAAAGTAAAAGTAATTAAAAAAATAAAAAAAAAAAAAATTACAGCCACCAGATTCGAACATAAAACGATGAAAAAAAAAAATGCTTAAACATCGGTGATCGTACTCACTGAGCCACCGAGACTTGCATATGTTCATCAGTTCGTTGTCATTTTTTCACCTCCACCGATAAAATCTTATATGTTTCTAGCTACACACTCACATTACTATCTTGTATATAACGCACACACTCGATTCGCTACGCTCATCTCGTTAATGCGTTATATACACGATAGTAATGATTCGTTTAAGTAGCCAGAAACATAATAGTTATTCTTTTTTCTCAATAGGAAAGGTATATCACCAAGTGCAATGTGACACCAGTAAAACCTATTATCATGCTCGGAGCGGTAGCGGAGAGCGTGACGCAGTCCCCACACAAAAAAAAAAACGTCTACAAACCCAAAAACCTTCATACAAAAACCTTTGGAACAAGACACGATGTATAGGCGAAGTGTTGAGTTTTTTCCCCTCGCCCCCCTTCCCCTCCAAATTATTTAAAAAAAAAAACTACGTCGCAGCAGCTTTCCAACAAATATATACAATTAAATAAACATGTGTTACCTGTATCAGTGTTCATTACTTTATAGTCGGGTTACGTTTGTAATGTCTGTGGATGTAATAGCTCTCATACGCGTCTAGGGTTGCTTCGTTGTTTACTACATTTTTCAGCTTTATATTTTCTTTCTTAAAGTCAAAATGTAGTAAATTAAGTGAATGTGATGCCACCGAGGATTTTGCAGGTTTATTAAGTCCAATTGATGCTTAATGCTCTTTCTATCTGATTAAAACTTGTCTTCTAGTTTGGCCATAATATTTTGCGCCGCAAGTCCCACACGTTATTTCGTAAATTCCCGATTTTTCTAATCTTTGTTTTTTGTCCTTCGTGCTGCCTAACATTGTGCAAAGTTTATTTTGAGTACTGTAAACTAGTGCCATTTTTTGTTTTTTAAATGCTGACTTCAACTTGTTTGTGACTTTTGGGGCGTACGTTATCCTAACTCGATTCACTCGTTCTTGTATTTTTTGTTGAGAAAATAGGGTCGACATATTATTTTTGCGGGCCTTATCAGAGTGCTTTTTTATAATTCTATCCACCATTGATGTTGTGTATCCATTCACTACTGCAGCTTCTTTCATATATTCATACTCGTTTTTGTAACTTTGAATGGACAATGGAAGATTTGTGATTCTATGAGCCATTGAGTGAAACGCCGCCATTTTGTGTTGTATAGGACAGTGGGATGTTAAAGGGATAAGTCGTTTGGTGCTTGTAGGTTTGTGAAACACTGCTACTTCTACCTTATTGTTTTTACGGATCAGAGTTAAGTCTAAAAATTCTAATTGGCCGTCTTTCTCTGGTACTACTGTAAATTTAAAAGTTGGAAATTCTGGTTGGGAATTTAACATTTGTAGAATACTCTCTAAATCTTTCTTTTTAATTACAGCAAAAATGTCATCTACGTATCTATGCCACCACCTACCTCGGTAATGATTTGGTATTTTTTAGGCTCATCTCCATTTTTGACATCACCAAATTAGCGATTAAGGGCGACAAAGGATTTCCCATGCTAGTGCCTATTAAAAGTTTATAAAATTGTTCTCTAAATTGAAAGTAGCTGTCTTCCAAGCATAGTTCCGCTTCTTCCAAGTACATCTCCTTTTTTCCAATTTCCAAACCACATTTGGTTAGCCAATCTTCCATAGCTACTAAGCCTACATCAACAGGAATACTTGGGAAAAGGGATTCAACGTCAAACGATACCATAATTTCATCATTTTCCAGAACAAGATGTTTTAATTTATTCGCAAATTCAAAGGAATTTTTTATAGAACAACCCTCGGGGTTCTGCGACACTAGAAGGTCATTTATTAACCATTTCGCTATTTTATAATTTGGGGAACTTATGTTTGAAACAACAGGTCGTATTTTTAACGGGCCAGCTTTATGAACCTTAGGTAAACCATATAGCTTTGGTACTACAGGATTTGACACTAACAGTTTCTATTTCAATTTTTTGTCTACTGTTCCATCTGCATTACGAAAAACTTTTTCTAGTGCTTTAATTACCTCATTGCTTGATTTCACCATTTTGTTCAAAGGATTCTTGGTTTTACAATAATTACCTGAATTAATATGATCCAGTTAAAAGTAATTCAATTATCATTATGGACAAAGTTGATTAAGATCAAAGGATGTTGGAGGTAAATCCTAAGGCTCAAGATCAAAAAAGTTTCTTCCATAAATTGTCGGCTATACTCAGGCCTTTCGAACAAAAAAAGTTTTTGAAAATCGGAAAAGATTTCCTCGAGTTATGTACACGTCTTATGTATTTACCACGACGTTTGTAACCAGCCCAATTTCGACCGTAGAGTAGGGGGAGCATCGATCATGGTCCTTAGATGACGAATCAGCAATAAAAAAAATGTCCGTCCGTCACCGCGATAACTAGTGTAAAGCTCAACCGATTTTCAAAAACATTTTTTTCCCTGAAAGGTAATCGAAAAACCAAGAAAATTTCTTGAGTTTGAGTCCTTGGACTTAGCTAGGGCACTAAAAACGAGTCTCTGCTAGGGCTCTATGTGTTTCTCGTACATAACTCGCGTAAATATTTTCCGATTTTCATAATTTTTTTTTGTTTGGAAGATCTGGGCATGACCGACAGTTTGTGGAAGAAACTTTTGCCTCTGCTTAGGGCTCAAGTAGGCCTCATATCGGTCCTAAGGTCGGCCCTAACCTAAAAATTTTTTTTTGCTATGTTGCAGAGCAAATTGAGGGAAACATTTTTGTCTATGGAAGTATGTGTCCGAGGCATTTCCTTATGGACCTAGGTCGGCGGTCCTTGGTCTGCCCTAGACAAAAAACTGGTTTTTTGTAGAAAAAATTGAGATATACATTTTTGTCTATTTGGGGGTCAATTTTGTACTTTCGGAAGGCTTTTTGACACCGTTTCGGTGCCCTCTCGGCAATTTCCAATACAATTTAATGTGGAGTAATTTCATACACTTAAGAGTTAAGGCAATATTTACTCAAATACTTTCGAGTCTTTTCGTAACATCAACTCTGTTTGCCACATCTATTCTGATACGTACGGGTCCCTTCACATGTTTTTTCGTTGATATTGGCAACAAAAAAAGTTTTCCCTTTACTTACGGATTTGGATTAGCAATGTCACAAACGAGGTACGGGTCCAAAAATCAATTTTACATTTTACAGGGACGAGTTGCTGGTTTGGAAGATGGAACTGTTCAATTTGAAACGCGAGGCGAAGAGGGCATATCGTTGGAAATGTTGAACATGAAAGAAAAGGAGCGCTTTATGAACGGCGACAAGGTACATTTCAAGTTCGATGCAACCGAATTTTAACATATAGAAATTCCATTGACAGCTTATAGCTATAATTTCGGAACCATTTTCGGAACCATTTCGGAGCCATTTTGTGTTGTATAGGACAGTGGGATGTTAAAGGGATAAGTCGTTTGGTGCTTGTAGGTTTGTGAAACACTGCTACTTCTACCTTATTGTTTTTACGGATCAGAGTTAAGTCTAAAAATTCTAATTGGCCGTCTTTCTCTGGTACTACTGTAAATTTAAAAGTTGGAAATTCTGGTTGGGAATTTAACATTTGTAGAATACTCTCTAAATCTTTCTTTTTAATTACAGCAAAAATGTCATCTACGTATCTATGCCACCACCTACCTCGGTAATGATTTGGTATTTTTTAGGCTCATCTCCATTTTTGACATCACCAAATTAGCGATTAAGGGCGACAAAGGATTTCCCATGCTAGTGCCTATTAAAAGTTTATAAAATTGTTCTCTAAATTGAAAGTAGCTGTCTTCCAAGCATAGTTCCGCTTCTTCCAAGTACATCTCCTTTTTTCCAATTTCCAAACCACATTTGGTTAGCCAATCTCCCATAGCTACTAAGCCTACATCAACAGGAATACTTGGGAAAAGGGATTCAACGTCAAACGATACCATAATTTCATCATTTTCCAGAACAAGATGTTTTAATTTATTCGCAAATTCAAAGGAATTTTTTATAGAACAACCCTCGGGGTTCTGCGACACTAGAAGGTCATTTATTAACCATTTCGCTATTTTATAATTTGGGGAACTTATGTTTGAAACAACAGGTCGTATTTTTAACGGGCCAGCTTTATGAACCTTAGGTAAACCATATAGCTTTGGTACTACAGGATTTGACAGTAACCGTTTCTATTTCAATTTTTTGTCTACTGTTCCATCTGCATTACGAAAAACTTTTTCTAGTGCTTTAATTACCTCATTGCTTGATTTCACCATTTTGTTCAAAGGATTCTTGGTTTTACAATAATTACCTGAATTAATATGATCCAGTTAAAAGTAATTCAATTATCATTATGGACAAAGTTGATTAAGATCAAAGGATGTTGGAGGTAAATCCTAAGGCTCAAGATCAAAAAAGTTTCTTCCATAAATTGTCGGCTATACTCAGGCCTTTCGAACAAAAAAAGTTTTTGAAAATCGGAAAAGATTTCCTCGAGTTATGTACACGTCTTATGTATTTACCACGACGTTTGTAACCAGCCCAATTTCGACCGTAGAGTAGGGGGAGCATCGATCATGGTCCTTAGATGACGAATCAGCAATAAAAAAAATGTCCGTCCGTCACCGCGATAACTAGTGTAAAGCTCAACCGATTTTCAAAAACATTTTTTTCCCTGAAAGGTAATCGAAAAACCAAGAAAATTTCTTGAGTTTGAGTCCTTGGACTTAGCTAGGGCACTAAAAACGAGTCTCTGCTAGGGCTCTATGTGTTTCTCGTACATAACTCGCGTAAATATTTTCCGATTTTCATAATTTTTTTTTGTTTGAAAGATCTGGGCATGACCGACAGTTTGTGGAAGAAACTTTTGCCTCTGCTTAGGGCTCAAGTAGGCCTCATATCGGTCCTAAGGTCGGCCCTAACCTAAAAATTTTTTTTTGCTATGTTGCAGAGCAAATTGAGGGAAACATTTTTGTCTATGGAAGTATGTGTCCGAGGCATTTCCTTATGGACCTAGGTCGGCGGTCCTTGGTCTGCCCTAGACAAAAAACTGGTTTTTTGTAGAAAAAATTGAGATATACATTTTTGTCTATTTGGGGGTCAATTTTGTACTTTCGGAAGGCTTTTTGACACCGTTTCGGTGCCCTCTCGGCAATTTCCAATACAATTTAATGTGGAGTAATTTCATACACTTAAGAGTTAAGGCAATATTTACTCAAATACTTTCGAGTCTTTTCGTAACATCAACTCTGTTTGCCACATCTATTCTGATACGTACGGGTCCCTTCACATGTTTTTTCGTTGATATTGGCAACAAAAAAAGTTTTCCCTTTACTTACGGATTTGGATTAGCAATGTCACAAACGAGGTACGGGTCCAAAAATCAATTTTACATTTTACAGGGACGAGTTGCTGGTTTGGAAGATGGAACTGTTCAATTTGAAACGCGAGGCGAAGAGGGCATATCGTTGGAAATGTTGAACATGAAAGAAAAGGAGCGCTTTATGAACGGCGACAAGGTACATTTCAAGTTCGATGCAACCGAATTTTAACATATAGAAATTCCATTGACAGCTTATAGCTATAATTTCGGAGGCTGCATCTAGTGGCATATCTCTGCAGAGCGATCGTAGAGTAAAAAACCAACGAAGACGTCTACATATTACGCTGGAATTACCCTGGGCAGCAGATGCTGCCATACAACAATTCGGTCGCACTCATCGATCCAATCAGAAAAATGCTCCTGAGTACATGTTCTTAATATCCGATCTAGCAGGTGAGCAGCGTTTTGTTGCAACAGTAGCTAGAAGATTGGAGTCTCTGGGAGCGCTTACACATGCTGATCGCCGAGCTGCTCAAACCCGAGACCTATCACAGTTCAACATTGACAACAAATATGGACGCAAGGCTTTATCTTCTACAATTCGTGCCATCAGAAAGCTGGAAAACCCGATGATACCACCACCACAAGAGTACGACGGGGACTTTTTTGCTGATGCGCATAAGGCTTTGCTCGACGTTGGATTGGATCTACACGCCGTAGCTGATGAGGGCAGAAAAAGCGATAATATCGTTCGCTTCTTGAACCGTTGTCTTGGTGTTCCAGTCCAACTTCAAAACCTTCTCTTCAAATACTTTTCAGACACACTCAGTGCAACGATTACGGTCGCAAGAAGGATGTCTACTTTCGAGGTCGGAATTATGGGTAGGAAAACTTCACGATTAGTGGTTTGAAATAATAAAGTTGAATTGAATCTTAGATATTGGCCGTCCGGAAAACATCAATCGCATAAGTACCAAACGATTTTTTCATCAACACGCCACAGGAGTGGCGCCAGTTGAAATTCACACGGTTCGCGTCGATCGCGGTATATCATGGGACGAAGCATTCGAAAAGTAATGTCGTTGGAAATCATCCCTTCAGTAAATTGATTTTTGTAACAATTTTTTTAGGTCTAAGACGTTGACGAAAGAACACGAAGGATTTTACATTTATCGCGATTCCAGAGCGAATAAGAGAAAAGCTATTCTGGCCGCGCGTCTTACAGATGATTTAACACTCCCATCAGCACTTATAATGTTCGCTGTACATCGACCGAACACGGGATTGTCAATGAGAAATGAGTCGTTGGCCCACATAAGCAGAACGTACTACAAAACAACGCCAGAAAAGGCTAAGCAACCTTGGACTTATCAATACAATGTTTCCAGTAAAGAATGCGGGTATGTCGTCCGTTGGTTTCATAAAAGTCAAACATCTTTTAATTTTCTCTCTTTTTTCACCAGTCATGCTTTCTTCAGTGGCAGATGTGCGACGTCTCGTTTAATGGAATGCTATTATGGAAAAAGGATTTTAACTCACGTTGTACTTAGTGGATCATTGCTTGGTGTATGGGATCGCATTGAGCGGCACCTGCGCGGTGGGGAGAATGGCTTAGGGCAATTTGTTAGAATGCAGGTATGCCTTTTACGAGCAAACGACGGACAAGGAAGTACCACAGGCATATTAATTCCCCTTATGTGCGTCAGCGAACTTTCTGATGAACTGGCTGCAGACGCTGAAAGAGTTGAAGATGTCTATCTCTCGAATGATGCCCAACCTCAAACATTTATAAAGGAAGTTGATCTTCAAAATAAAAAGGAAGAAAAAGTTGATCCTGAAAGCATGAAGGAGGAGAATAAACCTGAAGGCGCAAAAGAGGAACATGATGGTGGAAGTATGAAAGAGGAATATGAAGCTAAAAATGTGAAAGAGGAAATTGATCTGGAAATCACAAAGGAGCAAATCTGTCCTGAAAGACCGAGAGGAGAATATGATGCTGGGAGCATGAAAGTGGAATACGAACCTGAAGACGTGAAAGAAGAATTTGAACCTGAAATCGTGAACAAAGAGGAAATTGATCCTGAAGTCGTAAATAAGGAAATTGGTTCTGACAGCGCGATACAAGAAGTAGTTCTCGAAATTGTGAAATAAGAATTTGAACTTCAAATTTTAGAAGAGAAATACGGTCGAATCAACGTCGAAAATAAATTTGAAGAAGTTATTCAATTGGATTGTGATTTGTAGAGAAATCGTATAAATGAATTGCTTTCGTTGTGTTTTCAAAAAAATATAATCCGAAAAGATCTAGGGGGAGGGGGCAGAAGAGGCTAAGTCTCCCCTGAAAACTATGGACATAACTTTTTTATTCCTTTCCATGTCATCTAGAAGATAGAAGAAAATAAAATGCAATTCATCATTAATACACTTTCGTAATCCAAACTCCTTTCAGAATTTCGCTTGCGGCGTATTCAAACGATACATTTGCAACATTTTAACTACTGATAAATATTTTCCAACAAGCCCAATCGCTCTTGGGAGAAATTCTTTAGCAAAAAATTCTTTTTGCTCCGTATGTTTGTTAATTTGTGAAATAGAAATTTATATTAGGGGCCGTTCATAAATTACATAATACATAATGCTAATAAATTACATAATGCTAAAATTGGCATTTATCAGACACCCCTCCTCCTGTAACGCAACAAGAGTCAAGTTTGACCCATTTTTGTTCTGGCCGTAACTGTCATCTCCTTGGGACAGAGCCCAGTAGGGAAGTCAGGGCGCGTACCAACTTTGCCGACAAAACCTTAGTAATTTCACATTATGCTTCCACAATAATCATCAAAATAATAAATTGTTCCTGTAATTTCAGTATGCTTGCCTTTTATTGATTAATTATCAATTAGAAAAGTTTAGCGTCATCAGAACAATTCATAAACGATGGACACTATTTGCTGCACTTAAAAAAATTGCACAGGTCGCTAGAATGGCGGCACTGGGAATTTACGAACGAAGATTTTGTCATTCTGGCGAGAAATGAACCATTTTAAAGCTTGACATCGAATGAAACCGAAACTTAAAAATTCGCTCGCTTCACTTGCGATTCATAATGTCTTTAACAGTATGAACAATTTTCCCGCCTGATGAGAGAACGTTAGTTTTAGGCTTTTCTTGAAACGTTTAAAAAATCCATATTTTCTGTGGCATTTATGGGGGGGGGACTAGGCCCCCCTGTCAAGTAACTCTGGCTACGGGATTCTTAGGTAACGTTGTAAACTTCTTAATCTTCAAACACTTCCTATATCGCAGCGATAACTAATTCTTTGGGGATGTTGGTGAATAAAGATATAATATCTAGCGAAAGTTTATTTTTTTTTTTTATTAAAATTAGTAGTTCTATTCTATAATAGAACGCGCACGGAGGCCACCGTTGGGCCCAATGTGCTTACTATATTGTTGTTTAGACATTTGCTGTTGTATCGAACCTTCCTGTACTAACAATGTAGTTCAGGATGTCTTTTGGTTGCAAAGATCTAATTAGGCTATACCTAATTGTGTAACCGTCTAAATGCTTTCTTCTTGCTGTAATGAAAGCAGGACAGTAGCAAAGAAAATGTTCAGCTGTTTCCATGTCTTCCCCACATAGGTCACAGCTTGGATCCGATCGAATACCTATTGTCGTCAAGTGTTTATTGAAGCTGAAGTGTCCTCTTACTGTGCCAACATAGTTTTTCAGTCTAGTTCTGCTTACATTTAATAGGAATTTCGACGTTTTCTTGTCAATTCTAATGCAATTTTTAGCCTGGCGACAGCTTGGGATACTCTGCCAGTGCGAAGCAAACCTTTTGGACCTTACAGTTGTTATTTTACGTCTTATATTGGAATATGGTGTTCCCATTACTGGCTCTGGACCTATGAATTTACTCATGGCTCCCTTTTTCGCTAATTCATCTGCTGTTTCATTACCCTCTATGTTTGCGTGAGCTGGTACCCATAATAAGTCTATGCGGTTGTCTGAAGCAAGGTTGTTTAGTAAATCCCAACATTCTAAAGTTAGTGCTGATT
>CM055403.1:192198156-192212545 GCA_029228625.1 Pseudolycoriella hygida | reverse complement strand
TTTTTTCACTAAGGCGCAAAGCGAGGCTCCGTAAAGCAGTTCACAAATGTCTTCGTTAAGTTTTCCGGCTAACAAGAAATTAGTTAATCTGGTGATCGAATTGAGCGCTCTATTGCCAGTCTCCCCGGCAGACAGAGAGATGATGTCTTTCAGGTGCTGAGGACGCAGGACACCGATGTTGTGTTAGATCTTTGGTCGGGTAAGAAAAGTCTTAGAGTTTTTGATAGCCTACAGCTTTGTAGAAGAAAATTTTTTGATCCGACTTCATGCGGAGGAGCTAGGCAGCGGAAACAGTTCATATTTCGGGGTTTCCTCACTTTGTTGTTAGGGAACTTTTGCACTTGGACAAAGTAGAGATAATTTTTGAGTGCCAATCGTTACGAAATTGCTGAACAATCTTGGGTGAAAAAGTTTCCCACTTCCGAGATATAGGCCATTTTTCAGCGATTTTGTCCAGAACGGTAGTTGCCGGAATGAGGCCAGTAAGGTGTCAAATGAAAGGTGTGAAGGTAGCGGAACCGAATTTAAGAAAATCGGTTGAGCGGTTCAGTGTCCAGGGTCGATCGAAGGAGGCAAAAATTGACAAAAATTTGCACCGCTGCCCGAAAATTACTGAAAAATTAATTTTTGATATGTTGTCGCGGATGGCGCAAAACGTCGAGAAAACATGTTCGGGGTGCGATATTGTTCTGAAATAAGGGAGTCATGGGTAAAAAACGGGTAAAAATTGAAAATCGGCCAAAATATAGTCAAGATGTTGTCTAAGAGATTTGGTCGGGGAAGTGTCAGAGTAGAACACGTAGCAAGTGCAACGCTGAATACGGGGAACTTGAATTACGGTAAACGTTGAATACGGGGTAAGTGGAATACGGTGAACGTTGAATATGGAAGAAGTGGAATACGGGGCTACGCGGACATAAGCATTCTTGTCCGCTAGGTCGGTCTTAAGTACCTCATACTAAAATGTATGCAAGGGTGTGCAAAGTTAGATGTAGATGAATAAGAAATGGATTTAGTTGTATTTTAGTAGTTACCATAAGCTTACGAAAATCTGGTTTTCCCCCGTACTACCATTTCCCCGTAAAACCGTTTTACCCAACTACCGTTTCATTACGTCTGTACTACCGTCTTCCCCGTGCTACCGTTTCCACCATACAACACTTTTCCCTGTACTACAATTTTCTCCGTACTACCGTTTCTTCCATTTCACCGTACTAACATTTCCCCCGTACTACCATTTCCCCTTACAAACGTTTTCCTCGTACTACAATTATTCTACTCACTACTGTTTTTCTCGTACTACCATTTCACCGTACTACCATTTCCACCGTACTACCATTTCCACCGTACTACCGTTTCCCCCGAAATAACATTTCCACCGTACTACTATTTCCCCGTACAAACGTTTTTCCAGTACTGCTGTTTCCCCGTACAGTCGTTTCTCCCGTACTACAATTTCCTCCTCACTACTGTTTTCCCCGTACTACCATTTCCCCCGTACTACAATTTCCTCCATACTACTGTTTTCCCAGTACAACCGTTTCCTCCGTACTACTGTTTCCTCCGTACTACTGTTTCCCCGTACTACTGTTTCCTCTGTACTACTGTTTCCCTTTACCCCCCTGACTACAAACGTTACCTAAGAATCCCGCAGCCAGAGTGACTTGACAGGGGGGCCTAGTCCCCCCCCCCATAAATGCCACAGAAAATATGGATTTTTTAAACGTAGTATATAATATATATATATATATATTTTATACTTTTATCATTTATTATTTAGTTATTTATGTACTTTTCTTTTTTTATTTTTCTTGGAGTTTTCGCCTTTTACTCAAATTTTTTCTCCAAATCAATTATATAACTATAAATACGTTCGAGTTTTTTCGTAACATCAATTCTGTTTGCGGCATCTATTCTGATACGTACGGGTCCCTTCATATGTTTTGATTATATTTCACGAATTTCACGAAAATTCACGATTTTCATGAAATTTCACGAAATTTCTCGATTATTTTTTTTACATCACTGGTTTTAATTCCGAAGGTTTGTCGATACAAAATGTTTTGAAACTGACCAAAAATCGTGAATTAGTTAGTGAATAGCATATATTGGCGTAGAACGACGATACCAAAAGTAAGGCGCTATTTATAACTTTGCGATTGCCTGACAGCTGTCTTTTTTCCGTCTTTGTATTTCTGCGATGAAATTTGCAATCGCCCAGGCTATAAACGAGGACTTATGGAACTGTAGAAAGAACAGGTGGCTGGCTAAAAAAAGTTTATGTCTGGAGTTCAGTCTTGTATGGTGAACTGGGTGGTTGGATTGGCTATCAAACAACCGGTCAAGTTTGTGTTAATCATCCATTTAATAAATGAAAAAATCACATGAATTCCTGATAGTACTTTATAACTAATCATTTCTGGCCTTTTATATGAGGTATTTCTCTGTTAATCAGATATTTATTTATTTATTTCGGCCAACGGCTTTCGCTAATTGGCTATTACAATAATACATTTACAATAAACACATTTAAAAAATATAAAGTTCGGGCATTGATTGTAAAAAATACAAAATAGCATCAACTTTAGTTTTATAAACTGTTTTTGCTGAGCTTTGGACTCCAATTTTTGGTAATTAGCGGACACGCATAGCCTATGTAGAAATCCCATGAGGCATGGGCGGGCTTTAGGTTTCAATATCCAATCGGGCACGGGCAAGCAAGAAGACTGACAAGAAAACTGAAGCGATTGGGCCTGTCAAATTCATCTGTGAAGTTGATGAAGAGCTACCTCCAAAATCGACAAACAGCAACAACCATTGGTAACAACTCCAGCGACTTCAAGAACATTAATGTCGGTGTTGCTCAAGGTTCAAAGCTAGGGCCTATGCACTTCATCATTTACATCAACGATATGCTACAGTTGAATTTTATTGGTCAACTAATACTGTACGCTGATGATGCAGCTCTCGTCTATGCACTTGATTGTCAACAAGACGTACAATATGCAATGCAGCATGATGCGGATTTACTCCATGAATGGTTATGCAAAAATATTCTGTCGATCAATGCAGCGAAGACATGTTACATCACGTTTGGGAGAGCGAAGAATTTAGATAATTTTAAAATTGGCGTTGACGGTGTTGAAATTGATCGAGTAGACAAATACAAGTACCTTGGACTTGTCATTGATGACGATTTGAGTTTTCAAGCACATGTAAATCATATAAAAAAACTCCATTTATTTCTTTGATGTGGCGTAAAGGAAAGTACATTCCAGAGATCGGAAATCAAAATCAAATCTTTTTTTCATACTCAAATCATTGTTGAGCATCACGAAAAATGAGTGATTTTGAGCATCAAACCGTCGAAAATCACGTTTTTCAAAAAAAAAATGATTTTCTTCAAAAGTCAGTGCAATCAACTCAGTTTCACCTGAAACGAAAAAATAAGCAATAAAACAAAAAATGATTTTTTTAAAAATTTTGGATGCTCAATTTTTTTTGAGCATCATTTTTTATCGAAATCATGATTTTCGTAAATCAAACCACAAAAATCCAGTCTCTGGTACATTCCTGTTGAAAAACGAAAGCAGCTATACTTTGGGTACGTGCAGAGCCATTTGTCATATCTGCTGCCGATTTACAGTGATTGTGCCGGATTCAAACTCAAGGAACTTCAAACCTTACAAAATAAATGCGTCAAGGCAGTGTACCGACTGGACAGGTATACTTCAACAACTTATTTGTACAGCACTGGTTTATTGCCAATTACGGAGCTAGCCAAATTTAAGAGAACAGCCTGCATCTTTAAAATGGTACACTCGCTGACTAAAAGCAATTTCCGATTTACAACCAACTCCGACGTACATGGCCGCACTACACGAAGAAACTCTCAGCTTCACATCTTCAATCGGCGATCTGTGATTAACTCGACAAATGCTGCATTAGCGACGGCAATTAATGAATACAACGCGCTGGACAGTGAAACTCGGTGTTTGACGCGCCTTAGAACATTTAAGAATAGAGTTAAACTGAAAATAATGCAAACCAGTACCGAATTTTCTGTGATATCGCCTTTCCTTTTTATTAACTAAACTCTTGTGAAATATTTTATTTTTATTCTATTATGTAAACTTTACCTGTGATATTTTACTCAATGTTTCATTTTTTTATTGTTTGTAATTATGTCACCAAAACGTTCCTTTTTTTTAACCAATAATGTTTGATAAAATTAAAATTGAACTAATTTAGACCCAAATACTGACGAAAAAAAAAGAAACAAATTCAACAAACAAACAAAAAAATTTCGACTAAACCTAACACCTAAATAACTAAGACGAGCCAAACTAAAATTGTTTTGTTCTATACACTAATTATTTTATATTGTATTCCGCACATTATTCAATTGGAATGATAATAAATGGCCCACTTGGGCCGTAAATTGAAAAAAAAAGAAGTAATGACCGCACCTGACTAGTTTGTATTTTCAAAATTATTTTTGAAAAAGTTACAAAAACTAATTTTTTTGGCCCCATTTCATCGATTTTTTGACCAATTCCATTTTTCTTGAATGGTGAATGAGTAACTTTCATTCTCTGAGCAAATAATTCTGATCATAATATGTTATAATTCTGACATATTTACCATTTTTCTGAAAAAAAAAGTAAATTCACGAATTTCACGAAAAATAGGCCCTGGTTAAAATTCATAAAACTGGATTCCCCATTCGTCCAATCATTGCTAGTATACATTCATACATGTATGTATACATACAACCTTTCGAATATGTTCAGTGATGTACTTAAAAATGTTGTTGGAATACATGCAGGAAAGTCGGGAAAGTCCAAAATTTCACTGAACTTGCTAAAAAGCTACGACGTGTAAGATTTCCTCCTAACTATAAACTATTTTTTTTTTGAACGTGAGAGAGTTCAGACGTGTTTTAAGTTGCTGCGCTAAATCTATAATTCATACAAAAGTCAAAAGGAATCATTTTGAAGTGTTATTATAATAATTATTTGGTGTATTACCAATAATTATTTGGTGATCTGTAGCCACAAAGAACCGAATATAGTGTTTATCTGCCCAGGTTTATTATCATTAATAATAGGGCACATTTAATAAGAACAGAAGTTACATTGTTCATTAACAATAAATAACAGCATTGTGATACATAACGGAGTTTATAAAAAAAGTACTTATTAACTGTACTAAGTGAATCAAAAATTGAAATTAAAGTGAAGTGTGGTGGATGCGAGGTGATAATAAGATTTTGCCATCCACATAATTTTTTTTTTTCCTTATTTTTTTATTACATTATAGGCACTCGGCCCGTACATGTCGCATACATAAATCTGAGTAAATTCAGTGAATCGTATGAAAAAAGCCATTTAACAAACAAAAAAAATCAATTAAATCAAAAGTATTTTTCTTTTTTTTTTTTTTTAATTAATGAGAAAAAAAAAAGAAAAGGAAAAAATATCAATGAATCAATAATAAATCAAAAAAATAGAAAAAATTAATTAACAAGGCAAAATTATCATAGCAACAGCGATGACTCACCAGGAGACGTTGTATTCTAGTGATGTTCGAAATTGGTTCAAGAAGTGACTCTTTACCTGTTTTTTGAAAGATGCTACGTTACTAATAATATGAAAACCTGCTGGCAATCCATTAAATAACCGATAGCCGCGATTTGCTATCGAATGTTGCCCAAAAAGAGAAGATGAGAAAGAGGTATGCAAGAGACCACTATTCCGCGTGAAATGTTCATGTATTTCCGAATTCAACCGAATGGGCATGTCACTTTTTATCAACCCATTTTTCAGAGAAAAAACCAATGTTGTTGTTTGATACATATTAAGGTAGTCGATTGGTAAGATTGAAGCGTTGAAATAGGGCTTAACTGATTCACTGTATCGGAGGCCATGTATATTACGAAGTGCTTTTTTTTGAAGCAAAAGAAGATCATTCAAGAGGTATCGAGGAGCGCAGTTCCATATTGGATTGAGGTAGCTTAAGTGCGAGTGTACGAATGAAAAATAGAGGTTGAATAGGGCTGCTCTTGGAACGAGCCATCTCAGTCGTTTAAAAACGCCTATAACAGGAGAGATCTTCCTCACCAGTTTGCCCACATGATCAATCCACGTGAACTGATCATTCAATATTAAGCCAAGATATTTCATTATTTTCACTCGGTCCAGAGTCGTACCGTTCCATGTCAATTCGAAGTCATTAGGCAATTTTGAAGACAATATAATTAGTTTTCAGTCCGTTCACATACATGCAATTTTCTATAGACCACTCATTCAATAGGATCAAGTCATCTTGCATCAACTGTCGTAACTCATCAACTGATTTTGCCTTACACTGCAATGCAGTGTCGTCAGCATAAAGGTAGAGATTTCCCTTGAAGCCCTTTTCGAACAAGTCATACAAAAATACGATAAACATCAGTGATGACAGTGTGGATCCCTGCGGAACACCACTGACTACATTCAGCCAAGAACTATTCACCCCATTCACACTGACAAATTGTTTTCTGTCACTCAGGTAACTCCTCACGAGATCTAAAGCGGCTCCGTCAAGACCCAAATTCTCCAGTTTTCTTGACAATACCTGATGGTTAACTGAGTCGAAAGCCTTTCTAAAATCCACGAAAATGCAGCTGATAATCCAGTTCAAGTCTATTCCCTCTCTAATGTTTGTGCACAAATCCAATGCAGCATGCTAACGTGTTTGACTTCTTTACGAAACCGAATTGTTTCATTCCAAAGAAGCCTTCTGAATCAAGTTTCCCATACAGTTGTTCATACAGGATCCTTTCAAGGAGTTTAGAGAGAGAAGGTAAAAGTGAAATCGGCGTATAATTGTTTATATCTGTTGAGTTCCCACCTTTTGGCAAAACAATTACCTTTGCACATTTTAGGACTCCTTCAAAATGGGACGTTGTTATGCATTTATTAATCAGGCGAGTTATACAGTCCGACAAGAGGTGCCTATAGTGCTTCAAAAACTTCGCACTAATACCGTCGCAGCCCGCTGCGGCTCCTGATCTCATCTTGTCAATGTGTGATAAGACTGTTTCGTTGCTCACCACGTTGAAGTTAAAGTCCTTCAAGAATTTCAGGGTTCGTGGTTTATTGCGTTTCGAACGATCGTTACTCCCAGATTTATTGTTATTACCAACAGCGCTAGGGCACTGAAGGGGTTCTGGTGATTTATTTGACAATATTTTCTTCAATATTTCCCAGAATCTTTTTGGATTATCGGCCCCTTCAAACTGAGCAGTGTAATATTCCCTTTTCTTAAAACGGATTTTATAGCATATCAGATTTTTTACATTGGTCAATTTAGGGCGTAATTTGATATCATTTGGAAATCGTTTAATCAATTTGTACAATTTGTCACGGCGCGCAAGGAGAGTCAGAATTTCGTTGTCAATGTAAGGTTCTGTTGTTTTCCTTTTAATCGATTTCACCGTCCTCCTGTTATTCCCAATCACATTTTGCAAAGTTTCTGATAGCGAAGTGAAATCATTTACAGAAGTAAAGTCGATGTTAATAGGTTCACTTGACAGATTGGCATGATCAATAACATCTTTAAAGTGGAATCTTTTCATTTTGGGTAATGTCAACTCAATACCGACAACAATGCCTTTATGGTCGCTGATGTGAGGTTCCACAATCCTCAAATAATAGTCAACATCAAATTTGTTAGAGACCACGTGGTCTATGATAGACCTCCTTGTTCGTGACAGTCGTGTGGCATGTTGTAGATCAACTTTATTCAGAACAGAAAAACCATTCGAACTAACAGTGGCTTCGTATTGGGCCTTATCAGAGTTTCTCGCTAGTAGATCCACATTCATATCACCTAGCATTATCATTTCAGAGTCCGTTGAATTTAAACAATTTTATGCTAATTGAAGACCATAGCTGTTTGCAAATTGCATTGTTTAATAACTTAAACAAACAACAGCAATTTCATGCTAAATGGTTTATCAAGTTTTTTTCTGAGTTTTTCTTATCATGTTAATATGCCAGTCGGCTCATCGGGTTTATTAGAAATAAACTCTAATTGCTTTGCTTCAATGCATCGCTCACCGGGCTTAGGCTCTCATAAAATTTTCAGGCCTTTCGGCATCTTGGGTTTATTCGTAAAACAAATAAACTCTCACGGCTTTGCCTCAACACACAGATTATTAAGTGCTCATTGTTTTCAAATTGGTGTTCAAATATGCTTATGCGATCTATGCATGCTAATCTCTCATTGCAGCTTGAAGTTTACACGTGTGGTTAATAGCAATAATGCACCTAAACATTGCTCTAAAAATAAATGCAGTCTTAAGGTGACCTTATATAGTACATCCACCTACAAGATACTAAAGTTATTGACACAACCATCAATAAAAGTATTTAATGCAGCCACCATAAAATCTATCAAAATTCGTCTTAAATTGTACAAGGATTATCTGTATAAATGCATCCTTACAGCTCTTAGAGATATGAATGAAATGCTCTTCCTGCTGATGGAGTCATATATTTATAATTCTATATATCGAACGTTCAGAAAATACAACTTCCAAAATAAATTCTGCTATATAGTCAATAATCAATTTAATTTTGATTGCACATTAAATTATAACCTTATGTTGAATAGGCATACAATGTCTTATATGTTTAGTCAGCGCAATCCACGTCAAAAAATTAAAAATGGATAATGAAGTAGAATTCTTTCAAATTAACCTGCACAAAGCTTATGCTCCCACGCTCCCACTTACGAGTTAAATAACTTGCTCAAAAACAAATCCACTTTCATAGCACTCATTCAAGAACCAGTAACAAGATCAGGTAAAGTGATGGGCTTAAATAGAAGAATAGGTAACATAGTACAGGTCGGAGGAACCGGTAAACCACGTGCGGTAATATTTGTCTCTAAAAATATAAACATACATCCCTTATACCAATTATGTACCTATGATATAGCAGCAGCGTTAATAAGAATAAAAAAAGATGGCAAAGACAAAGATATAATAATCTGTTCAAACTATTTTCCATACAACAATACCGAACTTCCACCTAATCCAGTATTTGCGGCAGTAATAGACTACTGAAACAGGAATAACTTATCATTAATCTCTGGAATAGACTCCAACTCACACCATGTTGCATGGGGCAGTACTAATACTAACAACAGAGGAGATAGTCTTTTGGAATATATTTTAGCAACGAACTTATTAGTTCAAAATGTAGGAAATAAACCAACCTTTGTCAACAAATAAAGAAAAGAATTTCTCGACATCACAGTATGTACAGTCCGAAAGCTTGAAAGGTTTACAAGAAGAATGCCTGAAATGAAGATATGTCTCTGCAATAAAATATTTGCTGGGACAAATTCAGTTCTGTATCAGTGTGCGTGCATGTATTGACATCGATGTCATTAAAGATATTTTTGACAACAGTTGTTGATGTTTATGTTTTTGATGAAGATTACAGCTAATTCAAGGGAGCTTTTATTCTTGAATTGAATCAAATTCCCTCCAGACGTTCAGCAGCAAACCGAGGAAGCTTCAGTATATTTCAACAGTTTGAAACATTTCATCCGGTCGACAATAACTCTATTAAGTTCACATCATTTCAAACCTTAACTTCGTCTCTTAGTTTCGAGACTTTCTAAGTATCGAATTGCTGGAAATTTTGAGGAACTTTTTCAAAGTGTTTGGAACACTTGTCTCGCGATTGACTGTAAAAAACTTCCCCTAAGAAAACGGAAATGCAAAGTGATAAATAAAAATTACACCGCAGGCTATCCTGAGTAATTGTCTCACAGTCTTTTCTATGATATATAAAATAACTATAGAGAGACGGAGTAATAAGGCTCTACCGTGAGCTTCAACGCTTCAAAAATGCTTTTTACTACTTGCTTTTGGAAGACATTATATATTCTCTACGCCTCACAATTAACGATATATTTAATTCACGAGTCCGAACAAGTTAACTATTAAACTAAATTCTTTTATCCATTGAGATTTAAGCAAGGAACCTCACCTAATCTCGAGAATCAGGTTCCGACATCGAAACTTCGCAATTTCTTGGTCGTTTAATAAGATGAGTAAATTAATTATTGAGCTCAAAAGAATTTACGCCTCGGGGGAGTTGTTAGATGGTTGTATGGGTGTTGAGAGATGTTTAGGTGTAGCTTACCTGAAACTCGAACAGTTTTTTGATAAATTGTTTGCAACTCGCTTCAGGTCTAAAACTTGACGTGTTGAGTGATACCGATAGCTGTTGCTTTCACAGTATATTGAATAAAACAACAAAAACCTCTTAAAAAGTAAACTGTGAGGCAGTCCGTTGAATGAAAGCTTGTGTTAAAAGTTTTAATTTTCTAAAAAAATTACAGCGATTTTTTTAAAACCAAATTACGTTGTGTTGAAAAAACTGCGTCACAAATGCCGGACCCATCAGCGGAACAATTTTTCAACACTTTCAGTTTTTACACGCAAAAATTTAAATTTACCCTAAACAATCTACGCAATAAGAAAAGCCAAAGTTTTGGCTGCTTTCGGAATATTTCGTGTTACCTTCGGCTACCTTCGGAACATTTCGTGTCACCTTCGGCTACCGTCGGAACACTTCGTGTCACCTTCGGCTGTCTTCGAACAACTTCGTATCACCTTCGGCTACCTTTGGAATACATTGTGGCACTTTCGCCTGCCTTCGTAACATTTCGTGTCACCTTCTGCTACCTTCGCAACATTTCATATAACCTTCGGAACATTTCGTGTCGCCTTCGGCTGCCGTCGGAACACTTCGTGTCACATTCGACTGCTTTGGGAACACTTTGTGTCACCTTCGGCTGTCTTCGGAACACTTCGTGTCACCTTCGACTGCTTTCGGAACATTTCGTGTCACCTTCAGATACCTTCGGAACATTACGGGTCACCTTCGGTTACCGTCGGAACACTTCGTGTCACCTTCGGCTGCCTTCGAACCACTTCGTGTCACCTTCGGCTGCCTTCGCAACACTTCGCAACACTTCGTGTCACCTTCGGCTACCATCGGAACACTTCGTGTCACCTTCGGCTAACATCGAAACACTTCGTATCACCTTCGGCTAACAACGAAACACTTCGTATCACCTTCGGCTACCTATGGAATGCATTGTAGCACCTTTGCCTGCCTTCGGAACACTTCGTGTCACCTTCGGCTGCTTTCGGAACATTTCGTGTCACCTTCGACTACCTTCGGAACATTACGTGTCACCCTCGGCTACCGTCGAAACACTTCGTGTCACCTTCGGCTGCCTTCGAACCACTTCGTGTCACCTTCGGCTACCTTCGCAACACTTCGTGTCACCTTCGGCTACCATCAGAACACTTCGTGTCACCTTCGGCTAACATCGAGACACTTCGTATCACCTTCGGCTACCTTTGGAATACATTGTGGCACCTTTGCCTGTCTTCGGAACACTTCGTGTCACCTTCGGCTGCTTTCGGAACATTTCGTGTCACCTTCGGCTACCTTCGGAACACTTCGTGTCACCTTCGGCTGCTTTGGGACCACTTCGTGTCACCTTCGGCTGCTTTGGGAACACTTCGTGTCACCTTCGGCTACCGTCGGAAAACTTCGTGTCACCTTCGGCTACCGTCGGAACACTTCGTGTTACCTTCGGCTGCTTTCGGAACATTTCGGGTCACTTTCGGCTGCCGTCGGAACACTTCGTGTCACATTCGGCTGCTTTGGGAACACTTTGTGTCCCCTTCGGCTGCCTTCGGAACACTTCGTGTCACCTTCGGCTAACATCGAAACACTTCGTATCACCTTCGGCTACCTTTGGAATACATTGTGCCACCTTTGCCTGCCTTCGGAACACTTCGTGTCACCTACGGCTACCGTCGTAACACTTCGTGTCACCTTCTGCTACCTTCGGAACACTTCATGTCACCTTCGGCTGCTTTGGGAACACTTCGTGTCACCTTGGCTGCTTTCTATAACTTCATAAAAGAAACCAACTCTCTAGGTATTGTCATTCCGTCCCAATGGTTTTTGTATGGCGTTTTTTGAGTTTGTGGACTACTTTTTTTCGGGGTGTGGGGACTGCGTAACGTCCTCCGCTGCCGCTCCGGGCATGATTACAGTTATTTTTGTTATACAAAGTTGAAAAAGATGCCGAACGAGTTACGAACGGTTTTTTGTTTAACTAACAGCGACGGTATTTGCGCCTTTCGCATTCAGTAGATACACTTATTTCGTGTGAAGAACACGATCAAATTTAGCTCGCCCTTAACGTAAAAAAATAGAGCTTTCGTTAATTTAAATTGTGCTGTAATTGTGCTTTGTGTCAAGAGGCTATTCAAAAATTACAAGAAGTTTTTCAATATTTGGTAGGGCCTCCATTAGCATCAATAACTGCTTTCATACGGTTTGGCATAGATGCGTATAAATTTTGGAAATATTGAAGGTCATATCTTTTAGCTTCCCAACGTTCGAATATGTATTGTTTCAATCTTTCCTTGTTTCGCGGATATACATCCTTCCAATCACGCATTAACTCGGCCCAGAGGTTTTCAATGGGGTTCAAATCGGGAGAATTCACCGGAGCATTAATCAATACCAATCCTGGATGTGCAGCGAACCACCGTTGTGTGACACGTGATGTATGAATCGAACAATTGTCCTGTTAATTGTTAAATAAATAAGTGTATTTACTGAATGGACTTCTTTTACATCTTACTTGCATAAAAACAATGTTTTTTAAACCACCGTAGCAGATATTGATTGTTGGCGTCAGGTTTTCTTGTAACAATTCTACGTAGCCAACACTATTTAACCGGCCGGAAATCATGGATAGCTCTCCTGGTCCATGCAATCCAATCCAGCCCCAAACCCCGGCACATATGCGCCCACTTCTTTGCACTGGCAGAACATACTCTTTATCAAAGCGGGTATTTTTTGGTCGATAGACGCGTTTCCTTTGTAAACCATCTGACTGGAACGTCTTTTCGTCCGAGAAAATTACGGTTGACCAATCTCTTGTCAGATTCTGAAGAGCATAGCCAAGTCTCTCCTCCCGCTGAGCTTCAGTTAACCGTGGTTTCCTCGCTGCAATGTGACTAAAAATTCCAATATCGTTCCACACCTTTCTGACGGTACTACGACAAACTCCGTACTCGCGACCCACTATTGCGGCATTAGTGAATGGCTCATCTAAAATTCTTTCGGCGACGTTGTTCATGTCAATTTCGTCTAATTTCCGCACTTGCCCTGGTTGAGGACGTCTGTCGAGCGTATGCTCAGAAGCATATCGGTTGGTCCACTTCGAAACGGTTATTCTCTAAATAAAAAAGTTAAGTGTTTGAGATGCTTGGAAAAGGGAAGGCTAAAGAAAAATCAGGTGACTGGCGGTAGTTACCGGAAGCTGGTGGTTTGTAGCGGTGGGTTGGCGATGGAAGGCGGTGACTGATTGTTGTTACAGTAAGCTGGCGGTGGGTTGGCGATGGAAGGCGGTGACTGACTGTTGTTACCGGTAACTGACAGTTGCTAGCGGTGGAAAGCGATGACTGGTAGTAGTTACCGAAAGCTTCCGGTAAGTTTCCGAAGTCTGGCACTAGTTAACGGTAACTGGCTGTATTTAGATCACCCCTATGACACTCCATGCAAAAAAAATGGTCGTGCGATCAGCGCAGCCGGGTTGACGTTTGAAAAAATTAAAAGTTTTATACTGTGATTTATGCAAACTGTGCCAACTTCACGTCTGTCATGTTTCAAACAAAATTGACAGATTGGCGATTTTCAAAATTTTATTGACAAACGCCACTAACTTCACTGTAAACATTTATTTGATAAACAAATGTCAAACGGGTAGTGAAATTTGAAAAAAATGAGGTTATGGTTTCAATAAGATTTATATGGAAGTTGCCGCTGAGTCAATTTTTTTTAAAGGCAAACTACGTCACAAATGCAAGACCCACCAGCTTTGCTTTTTCAACATTTTCACGTTTCAAAAAAATTTGAATTTAAGCAAAGAAACTTCGCCACATACCAATTTTTGCAGCGTAAAAACTTTGGGGAAAACTGTGAAAAAAATTTTTTTTACAAAACCTTTCTTTCAAAGAAAATTTTTTCGGCGAAAAATGTCTTTTGAAGAAATTAATTTTTGTAGAAAAATTTTATTAATAATGACTGCCGGCATAAACAATTATCGAGCGAAAGTTGTTTGAAAGGCTAGCTCTCAGTGTAATCGACCAATTGAGACGAGGTCCCGTTGGAAATTTTTTGCTTAGCCTATTCGCTAGAACAAATTTTATTGATAATGACTGGCGAAAAGGCGGCATAAACAATTAACGAGCGGAAGTTGTTTCAAAGGCTAGCTCTCAGTCTAGTCG
>CM055403.1:192174960-192192390 GCA_029228625.1 Pseudolycoriella hygida | reverse complement strand
CGACCAGAGACATGATAATTTTGCCGTTGCGTCATAGACGTAACACTCCGGGACCCAACAATTTGGCTCGCTGATGTAGTTTTCAATGTTGACTCAGGGTAGCTATGGCATTTCCGCCGTATAGCCATCCATACGCGTTCTAGGGATGTTTTGTGGCGCATCCTATTCGCCAAGATTTGGATCCTGTAAACGATACAAACTGACGAAAGTGATTTGTTCGACTAACATTTATTAAATTGGTTAACTTTATGACTGAATTGATTAATTTATTGTTTCTCTTTAAATTAAATATAATTCGATTGACTAGAATATTGAGCTGCTCTTTCGTTTATTGACTTAGATAGGCGTTTGCAACGAAAACACACACTAAAAACACACAGTCGTCGGACTGAAAGGAACAATCGAAACAAAGGCTATTTGGAATTGGTTGTGGTCTCAGTCATTGGTCTATCGATTGGCAAGATGCTTATGTTATGTATCGCCCTGATTAATGTTGAAGTGGCGGTTTTTACTTTAACTCTCCTTACCAACCCTTCGCTATCAGGAAACGTTTCTAATATCCTGCCCATCAACCATTTCGACGGTGGTAAGTCATCATCTCTGATAATAACTAAATCCCCCACTTCAACATTTTCGCACTGACGCATCCACTTCCGTCTATATTGCAATTGTGATAAATATTCCGCTTTCCATCTCCTACGAAAATGATCTACCTTTTGCGATATTTGTTGCCACTTACCGAGTCGACTAGTTCGCACATCAAGGAGACTCTGCCTTGGGGGCGCCAAAAGATTATCCCCTATTAAAAAATGCGCTGGAGTCAGGACCGATAAATCATCCGGGTCATTAGTCACTGGGCACAACGGCCTTGAATTTAAACAGGCCTCAATTTCTGCTAACATCGTTGAACACTCTACAAAGGTATGGACTGACTCCCCGAACATCCTCCGCAGGTGATATTTCATCGACTTTACACCAGCCTCCCAGATCCCGCCCCAGTGTGGTGCGTGGGGGGAATAAAATGCCATTCAACTTCATGATTTAGAAGGATGTCTGCTACTTCCAGCTCAATTTGATCTTTAATGAACTCATAATCTTCATCTAAACTATTCTTTGCGCCTAAGAAAGTTTTGGCATTATCAGAATGCATTTTCAAGGGTAATCCACGACGACAACGAAATCGCGTGAACGCCGCTAGAAACTCTTCTGTCGTCATGTCACTGACTAATTCTAAATGAATTGCCTTCGTGCTCAAACAAACAAAAATTGCCGCATAACCTTTCGTAATGTAACGCTTCCCTGGCTTCTTTAACGCTAATATCTTGATTGGCCCTGCGTAATCTACGCCCGTATACAAAAACGCTCTACTAATGATGGCTCGCTCTTCTGGTAGATTTCCCATCAACTGTTCCTGCATTTTTTTTGAATATCTATTACAAATGGACGGTCATATACAAAAAAACAACAACCCTCACTATCATCAGCAATCCAGTAACGGCGCCATCTGTTTGTGATTGTGATTGTGAGTGTAATTTTAAGTTCGATGTTCAAAAACCAACCCGCGCAAATTTTAACGTCAAAGAAGTAAATCGATTAGATCGATTTAAACAGTTGAATGAAATGGACGAAGTGATAATTGATGAAGTTCTTGTGTGCGGTAGTGTGGTAGACGAAAGTAAGTACGTGGCAAAGCAACCGAAAACTACAAATAAACAAATTAAAAAAATAATCGATACCATGCAAGGTAAGAGCTTAATCGAACCGTTGAACTTTCAATTCCATCAATTTATTACAGAAAATGAAAAACTCGAATTCACGGATGTAATGTGGAGTGACCTGTCGAATGAGTTGAATGAATTAGGTCCACCAATACATTCGATCAAAGAATGGAGAAAAGTCTGGTCCAATTACAAGTATAATCACAAAAAGAGTCGCATCTCCGCTCGGTCAATTGAAGGTAATTAAAATTACTGATGTCTTCTCTTCTATTTTTATCTGTTTTTTCTTTTACTGTGTTTATTAGAAGAGTCTCGTGTAGCACGAACAGCTCCCACTGCCATGGAAAGTATACCGTGGGAGGACGCATTCAAGAGTTTTCGGTCCGAATTCAACAAAAAATTTGAATCGATCGTTCAAAATCAACAGCGGTTTCTGAACCAACAACAAGAAATTATCGATAATCAAAATCAAATTCTACAAAACCAAAAAGTGTTGCTAGAACAAACGAAATGTTGTCACCCAAACAAAGAATAAATTGTTAGTTTGTTTAATGAAATGTTTTTTGAAGCAAACGTGTGTCAGTAAAGTGGCTTCACTCGATTTTTAAGGTATCGGATGGGAGTTGAATTTGTTTTCAGATCTTGCGTATGGTAAGTGTAAATTCGTGATTTTGCATGCAAATTACGTTCTTAAGTCGAGGCAAAGAAACTCATGAAGAGTTTGTAGGCTGTCAGTAGGCCTTGTTCGCATTGCATTAACTCAAAGTTTTTTCAAAACAATTTCACAGCTGTTTTCTCTTAAACTTTTTTTTAACAAGTATCTAATACTGAGATGAATAAAGAAATAAATTTAGATTTTTTCGATCCTGAAAGTAGTGCAAACAACGAACTTCTCGATCCTGGAAGTAGTGCCAACAACGAACTTACCTCGAACAGTCCTCAAGGTAATTCCTTCATTTCATTTTGAAAACCGCTTCTCACAAAAAATGTTTATTCAATAAACCCGCACGAGAAGGCGCAGTTGTTATTTTCTAATTCCTAAAAAGCTATAACGGTTTCACTATTGCACTATTTGGACGATGACACTGCGTTTAAGTTTGACCCATTTGAGTCTTATTGGCAGTTCTAGAACTCGAGGAAGCAGCCTGGTGCTGACCTAAAAATTGTCAGAAATGTTGTTATTCGGCTCTACAAATAGTTTGGTATTGAAAGATTTTCGGCACCAGGCTGCCTTCTTATTCCCAGTTCTAGAACTCGAGGAAGCAGACTGGTGCTGACCTAAAAACGGTCAGAAATGTTGTTATTCGACTCTACAAATAGTTTATTGAAGAAAGAATTTTGGCACCAGGCTGCCTTCTTATTCCCAGTTCTAGAACTCGGGGAAGCAGGCTGGTGCTGACCTAAAAATTGTCGGAAATATTGTGATTCGACTTTACAAATAGTTTAGTGAAGAAAGAATTTTGGTACCAGGCTGCTTTCTTATTCCCAGTTCTAGAACTCGACGAAGCAGCTTGGTGCTGAACTAAAAATTGTCGGAAATGTTCTTATTCGACTCTGCAAATAGTATCGTGAAGAAGGAATTTTGGTACCAGGCTGCCTTCTTATTTCCAGTTCTAGAACTCGAGAAAGCTGCCTGATGCTGACCTAAAAATTGTCAGAATCGACCGCCGGTTGGTTTTAATCGACCGCCGGTTGGTTTTAGTCGACCGCCGGTTGGTTTTAATCGACCGCCGGTTGGTTTTAGTCGACCGCCGGTTGGTTTTAATCGACCGCCGGTCGGTTTTAATCGACCGCCGGTTGGTTTTAAGCGACCGCCGGTTGGTTTAAATCGACCGCCGGTTGGTTTGATTTACCGCCGATTGATTTAATCGACCGCCGGTTGGTTTTAATCGACCGCCGGTTGGTTTTAATCGACCGCCGGTTGGTTTGATCGACCGTAGGTTGGTTTAATCGACCGCCGGTTGGTTTTAATCGACCGCCGGTTGGTTTTAATCGACCGCCGGTTGGTTTTAATCGACCGCCGGTTGGTTTGATCGACCGCCGGTTGGTTTTAATCTACCGCCGGTTGGTTTTAATCGACCGCCGGTTGGTTTTAATCGACCTTCGATTGCTTATAATCAACGGCCGGTGCCTAATAATGCACGGCCGGTGGCTTATAATCAACGGCCGGTGGCTAATACTCCTCGACCGTTTGCTTATAATCAACGGCAGGTTGCTTATAATTAACGGCAGGTTGCTTATTATCAACGGATAGTGGCTAATCAAAGGCCGGTGCCTAATAATGCACGGCGGGTTGCTTTCAATCAACGGCCTGTGACTAATAATCCACGGCGGGTGGCCAATACTCCATGACCGTCTGCTTTTAATTAACGGCTGGTGGCTAATCAACAACCGGTGCCTAATAATGCACGGCCGGTCGATAATAATCAACGGCCGGTGGCTAATACTTCACGACCGGTGGCTAATCAATGGTCGGTGCGCAATAATACACGGCCGTTGGCTAGTAATAAACGGCCGGTGGCTTATAATCCAGTGCCTAGAATCTTGTAGGTGATGAGAAGGAAATAAATCCTAGGCTGTGTCTAAGAAGAACAGAATGAATTTGTATGAAATATTTGTTGCCAAATTTTGATTTGTATGATAATAAATTGACCAATTTACTTACTTGCATGAACACCATATTTTCAAAACCTCCGAAACTAAGCTCCATGGTAGGTTTGAGCACATCCTCTAAAATTTCTAAATATCCTCCGCTTTTCAACCGACCACCGATCGGCACCAGTTCGCCAGACCCATCCTTACTTATCCAGCCCCAAAAACCAGCGCTGATTCTTCCACTTCTCTGCATTTCTTGAATATATTTCGGTCCCGTGGGAAATTTTTTGCATAGCCTATTCGCTAGAACAAATTTTATTGATAATGACTGGCGAAAAGGCGGCATAAACAATTATCGAGCGGAAGTTGTTTAAAAGGCTAGCTCTCAGTCTAGTCGACCAATTGAGACGAGGTCCCGTGGGAAATTGTTTGCTGAGCCTATTCGCTAGAACAAATTTTATTAATAATGACTGGCGAAAAGGCGGCATAAACAATTATCGAGCGGAAGTTGTTTAAAAGGCTAGCTCTAAGTTCTGGGAATAAGAAGGCAGCGTGGTGCCAATACTCTCTTTTCGTTTAACTATTTGCATAGTCTAAAGGCAACATTCGTCACAATTTTCAGGTCAGTACCAGCCTGATTCCTAGAGTTCTAGAACTGGTAGGAAGAAGGCATTCTGGTGCCAAAAGTGTCTCTTCCCTAAACTGTTCATAAAGTCGAAAGACAACATTTATTACAATTTTTAAGTCAGCACCAGTCTGCTTCCTCGGGTTCTAGAACTGGGACTAAGAAGGCAGCTTGGTGCCAAAATTCTCTTTTGACGAAATTGTTTGCAGACTCTAAGAATAACTTTTTCGACAATTTTTTGGTCAGCAGCAGCCTACTACCTCGAATTCTAGAACTGGTAATAAGAAGAAAGTTTGGTGCCGAAATTCTTTCGCCACGAAACTATTTGCAGAGTGTAAGAACAACATTTCCGACAATTTTTCGTTGAGGTCTAGAACTGGGAATAAGATAAATTCCAGGACAAATTCAAACGCAGTTTCATCGTCTAAATCATGAAATTATGTAAAACCGTTATAGCTTTTTGGAGCATAAGTTTCTCTCCGTTTCATCAATAATTAGGTGTAGCCTAATATTCTATCCCGAATAAACCTTCCTCACAAGTTCATTTAAAAAAAATGAATATTCTTAGCTTGTTGTCTACTCTTATAGAATGATTTTACACAAACAATTTGAACTTATGTATCATCTATTCGAAAATAACAAGTGCGCCCGTACTTAGCCCGTAATAAATAAATTAACCACAATAACCAATTCATAAAATGTAATTTTCTTTTGAAAAAATCTTTCAAAATATCAAAACATTTTGTACCCAGTTCTGAACGCAAGTCCTCAATGTGAAGACGAAGAGATTTGTGTTTTTCGAGGTCTGACTGGAAATATAGAAATCAATGCGCAATCCATCATATCATACGAACCGGAGTCAGATGGAGATACCAGGCCTATACGAAATAGTCAAGGTAATATTGATAATAGCTATCAGAAGGTCATTAATAGACGCGTTCGCAATTTAAGATTTTGCTGGAGTAAGTAATATTGAAGACATAAGTGAAGACGAACAAAACCCGACATCTCAAGGTAAAAATGCTAATTTTCCGTAACAAGTCACAGAGGTTTACTGCTCCATGATTCTTCTTCTTTCATTACTGAGATATTTTACTGTACCAGTGGCATGCTGAGCGCCAAACCTATTGACATAATGTATTAGGAATTTATCGAAGTCTACTTTTCTAAACAATGCGACAGAACGAAGGTTCTCACTAGAGGTGTGCGGGCCGAGGTTTTTTCAGGGTCCGCCCGGCCCGAGAAAATTGATAAAATATAGACCCGCCCGGTCCCGAGACGGGTGTCGGGCCAGATAAAAACTCATACGGTCCGGCATTTTCGGGCAGCCCGAACACCTCTATTCTACACTCAACTTTCTGTTGATATAAGCCGATTGAATCAGCTTTATAATGGTTTACAAATCTGACAATCGGTTTTTATCCGTCTCCGACTGAACTTCGGACCCTCGCACTAGCAGCCCAATTTCGTAGTGGTAAGCAATGTAATTACCACTACGCCGTCGAGGGGCTCCTCAAGGTAATAAGATGAGAAAATTGCACACGGCTCCAAAAAGACACACGTGAAAATAAACACAAAATTTGTTCGTTTAATGAAAATAGTAATTTGTTACAAGGAAAATGCATTTATGCCATTAGAAAATTTTTAATTTCAAAATCTGTATCTTTTGCTCTGTTTGCAAGATTCTCCAACAAAGCTCCTATCTTTGTGAGTAAGTTGGTTCCCATTGAATAGCAGGAAATTTAATTCCTTACTCGAAAAAAACTTTCGGCCTACTTCCTTGTGACGTAAATAACTATTTTTCTTTGATATCTTGAAATCATGAAGGCGTCCAAGGAAGTTAAAGGTACGAAATTTTTTCAGTCCATCCCTGCACACAATATTTTGGACCATAAAAACTTTGTATCTGCTGTGGCTTCAAGTGTAATGTCCAGCATCTTGCGAAGCACCGCTAGCACTCTGCGACGCGTCGCCAGCATCCCGCCAGGCATCTTCAGTCAAAGGTCAGCTACTGCCAAGCACGACTAGCTGACCGCCAACTACCAACAAACAAGACTACAACCGCCAGCTACAGTCAAGCTCGGCTATGAATGAATGAGTATTTATTTAGCATTGCTTTTCTTACATTCGTTTGATAAACTAAAAATTTTTTTGTCTACAAAATATTTAAATTAAAGTTAACATACACTTTGATTAATTCTTTAAATTCACTTAAGTCTTTCGCGTCTTTTACTTGCACTGGTAGTTCGTTAAATTGCTTCAGTCCTTTGAAAAACAAACAGTTTTGAGTTGATGATCTTGATACGAATAGGAGCCGGAAGTCGTTGTTGTTGCGCAGAGGATACCTGTGGTGTTGTCCAACGTATGAGATGAAGTTTTACAGGTAGTTCGGAAGCAAATTTTTCTTTATCTTGTATATGAAGGCCATTGTCATTAGCACTGTTGTCATGTAACCACCAGCTATCGCCAAGCACGGATAGCTAACCGCCAGCTACAGTCAACCATGTCTAGCTAACCGCCAAGCACGGCTAACAAACCGCCAAGCACGGCTAACAAACCGCCAACTACCGCCAAGCACGGCCTGCCAACCAGCAGCTACCGCCAAGCACGGCTGGCCAACCACCAGCTACAGCCAATCGTGGCTAGTCAACCGCCAGCCACCTGCACTGCCAAGGATGGTTAGCTAACTGTCAGTTACCGCCAACCACGGTAAGCCAGCCGCAAGCTACCGCCAAGCAAGGCTAGCCAACCGCCAGCTACCGCCAAGCACGGCTAGCCAATCAGTTGCCGCCAAGCACGGCTAGCCAATCAGCTGCCGCCAAGCACGGCTAGCCAACCGCCAAGCACCGCCAGCTACTGTCCGGCATCGCTTCCTAACCGGCAAGCACGCCTAACTAACTGCCAGCTACCGCGAGGCACCGCAATCACCGCTAGCCAGCCTAGCTGCACATTTTAGAATAACGATATGTTGATCTTATCATCAAATAGTAAACGTTTTTTTTCCTTTAAGAGAGCAAATAAAATTTTGGACAAAGTTTATTCGGTAGGAATAAGAATACATTGTTTTGAATTTTGAGCAAAGCATAAAAGCTAATATTAAAAACAAATAAAAATTTAGTATAACGAAAATCATATTTTTATTTTAACACCTACAGCTGCCGATGAGGTTGGTGACGGTAATATTACGTTCGAGGGCCGTCCAAAACGTGGACGAAAGCGTAAGATTCCAAGTCAATCACGTGATGACCGAAAAAGACTGCTGAACCTCAATAAGACGCATATCAACACGAGAGGAAATGTTTATGATGAGAAAATTTTTGATGAAGGATTCGATTGTGAGTGTGCATCTAAGTGCATGGAACGTGTTGACGTAAGAGACCGTAGACGTCTGTTCACCCAATTTTGGGGAATGGGTACACACTCTGGGAGATGTGTATATCTACTACAATGTGTTACACAACGTTTGAAAGCTCGTACATACTCGAAGAACCACTATAAAAATCGTATGCTGAGTCGCACGTATAACATCTTAGGTGCCAAAGTATGTAAGAAAGCTTTGCTTGGTACGCTACAAATTAGTGACAGTAGAGTAAATGTCGCTCTAAAGAAGCAAATGCACAGCGATACGTACCGTGATGGCAGATGACTCATGAGTGGTGGCTTCAATGCTCTGCCCCCTTCGAAATTAGCTGAAGTTAAAGCACACATCTCATCGTTTCCCAAATACGTGTCGCACTACACGAGACAACAAACCGAATCGAAGTTTTTAAATGCCGACCTAAACCTTTCTAAGATGTATAGGCAATACAAAGCCGAATCGGCAGATCCTGTAAGCGAATCATTTTACAGGAAGGTTTTCTATAAATGTTTTAATCTACGATTCAAGAAACCGAAAAAAGACACGTGCAAAAAATGCGACCAATTTGCTGTTACGAAAAAGGCGAAGACAGGAAAAGAACTCCAACTTGCTGAGCGGCGCCATCTTGACCACTTATTGCAGGGTGAATCATTGCAAAAGCAAATGAAAGACGATCTTGAAGCTGCGAAGACTGACACTAAATTGGAAACACTCACTTTCGATATGCAGAAAATTTTACAACTTCCGAAAATTCCAACTAGTATTGCGTACTACAAGCGGCAATTGAACCTCTACAATTTTGGCATTCACGTCGGCAGCAGTGGTAAAGGGGAGTTTAACCTTTGGCTAGAACATGAAGCATCGAAGGGAACCCAGGAAGTTGGTTCCTGTCTAAAAATGTATCTTGATAGCATGACGAAAGAAGCAACAATATTAATCTTATGGTCGGATTCTTGTGGTGGGCAAAACCGAAGCAGTAAAATTGTTTTAATGCTGATGCACATTCTTCAAAATCACAAAACTTTAACTTCCATATCCATGCGATACTTGCTGTCTGGGCATAGTTTTTTGCCAAATGACTCGGAGTTCGGAGATGCTGAATGCGGCTTTAAGGCACATGGGAGACTGTATACTGTCGACCAATATATGAAAATAATGCGGGATTGCCGAACGAACAATAAGTTTACTGTGAATCGTATGCGTCCGGAACAATTTCTTTCTGTTGAGAAATTGGAATCAATGATGACCAACCGAAAGAAAGATCTGCAAAGTGAAAAAATCAGTTGGCTCGATACGCACGAAATATTACTAGAGAAAAGTAACCCTGCCATAATAAAAATGAGAAAAAATATCGGAGGAAATTTCCAATCAGTAAACTTGGAAAAGCTTGGTGCCAAGATAAACTTCGAGAATATTCCTCTTGACCAGCTGTGGCCGAACGGAAGAAAACTTTCCAAAGATAAAGTCAATGACTTAAAAGAATTGTTGGAATTCGTACCTCCTGACTATAAGCAATTCTACGATTTTCTCCAGAACGTTCCCGACGCTGATTTTATTGATGATGTTGAAGGTTTCGGACAATTCATCGACTTCGAGTTAGAATGAACTGCGTGAAGGTTAGTGGTTAATTTTCTAAATGAAAAAGATTAGAGTTTTACCAAGTTTTCAGCTGTTAAAATGCTTTCACGTTCACGGCAGATACAAATTTTGGTTAGAAAATATATCTTAAGTCATTTTAAAGTATCTTAAGTCATCTTAAGGTATCTTAAGTCATCTTAAGGCATCTTAAGTCATCTTAAGATATCTTAAGTCATCTTAAGGTATCTGCAGCTGTTTTAAATCCTTCTAATATGAAATGCACCGGATTGCTCAATATAAAAAAATTAAAATTAATTTTAAAACAAGAATTTGTTATGAAAAATAAAATACAATCATTGGTTTGAATTTTAAATTTGTTTGAGTGATTTGGCCGTTCGAGCGTTGCCTACGTCACACTCTTCCTGTCTCATAAACTACAGCAGCTACAAAGTTTTTAGACCAGCAGTTGGTCTTTTGTATGTACTTAGAGTAAATCTTTTCAAAAGGGGGAGTTCATAAAGGATGTCACGCCCGGAGGGGGGAGGGGCGTTCGGACCCGCTTGACAGGTCATATATTTTTTTAGAAGTTTCATACATGTCATGTTAACGTGACATCCTTTAAGAATGGCCCCTAAATCTTTTTTTATTCGATAGGTATATGAAAGCCCAACATTGTATGGAAGGGCATTATTTGAAAATGGGCACTTGGACTTAGCTAGGGCCATAAAAATGAGTCTCTACTAGTGCCTAAGAGTTTTTTGTATATAAATTTCATTTGAAACCGAAAACCTAAATCCCCGGGGGTTTTTTAGGTTATGTCCTAAAAGCACAACCATCCAAATCCCAAACACCGACGCTCCGCACGGTGCGCAAAGTTAGAATAAGAAAGACCTAAAGGAGTGAAGGTTGGGTTGGGCATATATCAGAAAATTTTAACCCAAAAAATTAAATTAAGCCCTATTGATGGCAAGCAGCGGTAAGTTTGGCTAGTAAGTGATCCGTAATTCAATCGTTACTTGTAACTGTACGGATTCACGGTATGCTTAATATACCAAACAGAAAGGTAGAGAAAGGGAGGAAAAATCCCTTAAAGATAATTGACCTTATCTTTCCTCGGTGCAACTAAACGAAAGGGATAAAGGAACCCTTTAAATTCCTTTGTGGCTGCCCAATCATCCTAAAACAACGTAAACAAACACGTGTCTTGCATGTGTTTGAGACAAGCTTGATAATTTGTTAAAAGTCAAGTTTGTTTCACATCATGCAAGATCCAAAAGTAGCCTAAAGCAACAAAAAGAGGTAGGCCAAACACCATGTGTTATTGTCCTTATCTGCCTTCGGAGCAATTTATACATGTGAAGTTAGGTCTTCGATGTATTGACATTAGGATACTAATACACGCATCTACGAAAATAATAATTAAAGGGGTCTAAGGGGTTAGGTAATAGGGAATATAGTGGTAAAGGTATTTTAGCGATTAGCTAGGGATTATTCCAGCCTGGAATTGGGGCTACAACACAATGTTATGATTAATAAGGGTCCTAGAGACTGGAATAAATAACGATGTGGGGTAGGATCGAAAATTGAAAGTGGAAATTTTATATATAATTGCTCGAAGGGGAACTGTTTTGGTTAGCGAAAGGTTTACAGTTCAAGTTTGGAAAAAAAAAACAAGAGCTATATTCCTTGAGCTAAAAGAACAGGTTCCTAGGAGCAACCACAAGTTGCACTTGCATACAACTGTGTTGTAAAACGAGTACAAAAAAGTGAAGGAAATTAAATTTAAAAGCTAAAAACATTCTAACTATATGAACAACAGTACATAGCTAATAAATTACTATAAAACTATTAAACAAAAATTATGGATTAAATAAATTCATTCGTTTAGGGTCAAATATAGAACATTATTAAAACCAAATGAAATTATAGTAGAGCGATGAATAAAGTTAAAGTACTCGAATGAGCCTACAAGGTTTTCCGTAAAGGAAATCAGAGCAAATAGCTCAAGAATCAGCCACTGTTTCGTCGTAATAGGAGTCCTTTTCACTGCAACTCATCAGTCAACGGCAAGCGGTGAAAGGATAGTCCTAAAACGTGCCATCGATACAGTAGAACGTGAACCAAGTAGAGTAAATGATCTGGTTACGTTAGATAGTTTAGGACGGTATGTCCGAAATGTCATGATGTGAAATTTAGGTCTGAAGGGTGACCAAATATAGGTTAAATGAGAGAAAATTAAAGTAGTAAATGCTTTAACCGAAAGGTTATTATTTAAGATAAAATACATACCAATTAATGGTAATGCACGAATTGGGAGAATCTTCAATATAAAACAGGAACAAATGTAAAAACAATAACAAAACTAGATATGAAATTGTATATGTAGTTAGGGGGTAAAAATGACATAAAAGGGAAAAAACCTCTAAATACACATAGTTTGGATTTAAAAATGGTTGGGGTGTTAAATGAATTAACTTGTGATGAACTTGAAAAAGTTTTATTCACAACAAAAAGTGACAAAAACACTTAAAAACAAAAGCCAAATCTTAAGATATTGGCTAAAATAAATTAAGTAACTTGCAACAGATTAAAAATTAAAGTTTTTAATCGCAATTTTCCGTTTGGGAAACTACCGTTACCTGTGCCGTAGCGGTGGGGGAAGGACGAACCTTGAAACAATCGGCCGAGGGCGGTAAAAGTTCCAAAAAATCCCTAAAAGTTGAACGTGCATGATCCCGCGTAGCAGTCAAGGTTTTGTGTAACCCGTTAGGACCTGGCGCATAAATCACAGCATCCATGGTGCCATATGGATGATTAGAAGTTGTGGCAAATTTAGGAGCAAAAGTTGTTGTGGGGGAATATGTAGGAGCTGCCATTGTGGGCGAACGTGGTAACCGCTGTGATACACCGGAACCATTGGGGTTCATAAAGGTTTGCGAAACGATGTCTTTAGAAGGCCCCTGTTTGGGGGATGTAGTTTGAAGGTATGTGTTTTCATCCATGTTCTGTAGGAAGTCGGAAAAGGCATTGGTTATTTCCGTAAAAAGTTCGGTGCGATGTCGGGCTATGCCAAGCTTAAGTTCCGAAACCTTTGAGGCATGTGATGAAACATGGATCCGAACGCGTTTAAGTAGTAAATTTAGTTCATCAGTCATAGGTTGGCTGATAGGACCGGTGTTTCGTATTAACGAAGTAAAAGATCGAATGAGGTCCGATCTGCGGCGAGAAGCCAACTCACGTGTGAAAGCCATTTCACTGGGAAGCATAATGCGTGCCTTTTCTTTACGTAAGGGTTCCCCAGTTTTCTGATTAATTAGTTTATGCAAATCAAAAGCTAGCCCGGGATCGATAGGATGTATGATAGTGGACTTAAAGGCCAAATCAATTTCATTAACAAGTTGCCTGGTGTCAGATTCCTCAATGATGTTTTCTATCTGGTCGGCGATTAGGTGTAAGAGCTTAGAGTTCCAAAGTTCGGCCATGTTAACAACTGCGGGATTGTATAAAGAGGAATAAAGGAACATAATGTGGAAAACTAGGTAAAAGGGAAAACATGAAAAGAGGGGGGGGGGAAACGTTGGGTTGCAGGAAGGTACAATAGTAAAGGAAGGTTTGGAGCAAATGTAAGCAACAGGGAAATCAAGGTTGGGTGTAGTAGAAACGGGGTTGTAAACGGGTATGGTGGTGATAAAGCAATATGAGATGGGTGATTAATTTTAATGAGAAAATTTATAACGAATGGATTAATGGATTAATACAAAGAAGGGGGTATAATTTCCCCTTTAAATAGTCCAAAAAATTATTTTAAATTAAGGGGTAGTAAACCCTTTTCAGAGTTGTTTCGTGTAAACGGGAAGAATAAAAAGAAGTTTGAACAAAAACGTAAAACGAAACAGTAGGAATTATAGCACATTAAATGGAATGGGTGGAAAGTAGGTAAGTGAGAACAACAAGTGTTGTTAGATGGAAAGGATTGGGTAAATCTTGAATTACAGGAGGGAAAAAAGAATGGGGGAAAAAACAAGTGGGTGGTTGGGTGGTAGTATTAGGTAGGTGTAACGTCCAAATATTGCTCAAAAAATAGCAAGGAAAATGAAAACTTACCTGCAAAACAAACTGGGATTATTAACAAAGTTCCGGGTTAATTAATAATAAATCCGCCCGTGGTTATTTGCCGGTAAAGGTCCGTTTTAAACGATGTAAATGGCAATTAATGCAAACGGCAAAGAGGATGCTTTAATGTCCGTGTTATATAGATGGAATCGATATGGTGGTAGGAAGCGGGTTAAATTGATTGACCCGAAAAGAAACCACAAAGCAAAATCTTGACACAAACCTGGGTAATTGGGAACTAAAATTAGGAAAATTGGAAGCAGAAAAACGAATGAATTACCTCGAGCAAATAAGTGGTCACTAGTTAAAATCCCCTGTTATGGAAAGCCACATGTAACTTAGCAGGAAAGAAGTACTATCGAATGTTTGTGTGTTATGTAACTGGTGGAAAAAGCGCCGAGATGTTGGTGATAACAAACAATCGATGGGAAAATTCCTTGTTTCGTAAACCAATGCGAATTTAATGCGACTTTTGAGTTAACCTTTTCATAGAGCGGTATATCGGCTAGGGGGAGGAAAACATAACAAATGGAAAAGGTTGGGTAGGATTGGTGTAAATTATTACCTGTTAATAATTCAATAAATTGGGAGGTACGAAGTACAACTTTGAAGCAAAAACAAATCGCATTTCAGGTTTAATTTGCAGCGGAAGAAATTTTTTTTGTTTATTAAATGAAGGAGTTATCGTCTGCTATGCGTGCAAAATGGCGAATGGTAGAAAATGTCAATGTGTAGAGTTGTCAGAGGTAAGTACTGTCACTAGTTATCAGAGAGATGATAACATAACTGGTAATTGGTGTAGAGGTATGAAGTATAAAAATATGAAAAATAGTGGGGAAAAAAAAAAAAAAAATTTTTTAATTAAAGAATGAAATGTGAACTAAGGGTAGGTGGGGTGGGAGGAAAAGAAATTGGGAAGGGTATGGAGGAATAGAACACGGAAAGGTATGGAATGAATGAGATAAATTGGTACTCAGTAGAATCAAAGGACTAAGGGATAAACAAAATCTATGAAGATAAGAAAACAAGAGGTGATACAAACAGTATGATTTAACCGTAGAAATAATAATGAAATTAAACGTGAAGGTATTATAAATAATCTTTAAACATAGTTAATTACAAAAGGAGGGGTGGCGATATGTATAAGGAGAGGGTTGGTAGTTAGTTAGGGTAGCGAATATTTCTTTCTCTTTTGATGAGACGTTGAGATGATAAGTTCAAGTCAAGATGGCGGCAGATATGGACGTGTTTGTTTTGCTCTGAGTAAGTTTTGTTTATTTTTTGCCCTCTTCGCGTTTTAAATCACAGTTTCTCGTAAATAAGTTAAGTTAAATTAGTGTGTGTTTTTGTAACTTTTTTAGATATCAATTAAAATCTGCATTTTCTTTTCAAGCAACGTAGTGCTCACATAACCTCAAAGTTACGGCGTTTTTCGGGTGTTTGTTTTGTTTTCTTCATGCAAAACAATCGGCGTTTTGTGTTTGTGATTTTGGTATAGAATTTCAAGTAGGTGTTTGTCTACGGTTACGGTTAACTTCTTCGCTATTCATATAGCAATTCTTTTTTGGCAAAAATAAATGAGCTTGCGCTTAGCATCTCAGGCACGTGTGTGATGTCCCCATTGAGGCTTGAACTTCCAGTGCGGTTCGGCTTACCAGGCCGTCCCACTGTATTCATTATTGGTAAAAACGGTCATAGGCAGCCTCGGACGAGTGTTGGTCACGGGGTACGACCAATGCGGGACTCGAACGGTACCCCATCGTTGGCGATCAGGCAATGTAAAAAGGTTGATGGTTTGTTTATTGGAAGTCTAAACGTTAATGGGGGTTTTAGGGGTCGCAAGGGTGAGTTGGTGGACTTGGCAAGGGATTATGGTGTAGATATATTAGCGTTGAGCGACATTAGGACGAAAGGGCAGCGCGAAGAACTGGTGGGCGGTTATAAAGTGTTTTCGTCTGGTGTTCAGTCTGGTAGGGCGAACTGGGGAGTTGGAATGGCTATCAAAAGGGAATTAGAAAAGTTTGTTTTGAACGTGCGGTATGTAAGTGAAAGGAGCATGTGGGTCTCCATTAAGCTGACAGGAGGTATTTATCGGCTGGTTAGTGTTTATAGCCCGTGCGAGGGTAGCAGTGCTGGCGATCTTGACACCTTTTACGAGCAGTTAGGGGATGTTGTCAGCAAAAAAGGTAGTGAGTGTGTGATTCTGTTGGGGGATTTCAACGCGGGAATAGGAAACAGTAAGACCAGTGGCGGCTATGAAAGGGTAGTGGGCAAATTCGGGGAGGATGTTTTAAACTCAAACGGAAAGCGGTTGTTGGATTTCTGCGATTTCAATGGACTGGCAGTAACCAACTCTTTCTTTAGGCATAGGTGGATCCATCGGTACACTTACGGTAATAATAGTTTGGGGCACAAGTCAATAATTGATTACATGGTTATAGAGCAGGACAGGAGACAGGAAGTCAGGAACACACGTGTTTTCAGGGGTTTCACATTTGGCTCAGACCACTACCTTTTGGGTACCCATCTCTCTGTTAGTAAACTCTGTCAGGCTAAAAGGAAAAAAGTGGTGGTTCGGAAATTTCGTGTGGGAAAATTCAGGGACGAGGAAGTTAAGTCTCGCTTTATGTCAAAATTCAGCGAAGCGTTCGAAAGGCTTCCTCCGGGCTGCGTAGACATTGAGGTTGAGTGGGCAAACTTTAAGGAATTTGTCTTGGGCGTAGCTGAGGAATGTCTAGGTAGTGTCTCTAGTGGGGGTAGAAACAAAAAGACAGGCTGGTGGAACGCAGATATCAAAAAGGCGGTATTAGAGAAAAGGCAGCTGTATTTGATTTGGTTACAGGGTAAGACGGACGAAAAGCATGAGGCTTACAGGGCTTGCAGGCAGACGGTTAAGACTCTAGTCAAGGAAGCGAAGGATCGGTCGTGGAAAAAGTTTGGGGAGGAATTGGAAGAGGCTGGTCAAGGAAGGGGTAAAAAATTTTGGTCGGCAATCAAGGATATAAGGCGTGGTGGTGAAAAGGAGGGCTGCGGTAGCATTTTGGGTAAAGATGGCGAATTAGTTACAGATAAGGGTGAGGTCCTGAAAACCTGGCAGGATTACTTTCAGGATCTATTCGCCTCTGTCAATCCCGTAACAAGCCTTGACAGGGAAGAGGGCCGTAGCTTGGAGGGTGAGGAGGAAATTACATTAGAGGAAGTGTCACGAAAGGTCAGCAGGCTGAAGGCAGGAAAATCCGCAGGTATAGACGAAATTAGGACAGAATTTATTCAGAATAGCGGGCCGGGTGGGGTTCAATGGCTTTGTAGGATTTTCAATTTAGCATTGAAGTCCTCAGTAGTACCCGCTGACTGGAGCTTCGGTGTTATTGCTCCGATCTTCAAGAAGGGTAACCGCAAAGTCCTTACCAACTACAGGGGGATTTCACTCTTGAGCGTGGTCG
>CM055403.1:192142587-192165627 GCA_029228625.1 Pseudolycoriella hygida | reverse complement strand
AAATTATCATTTATTCCATTTATTCCAATATTTATTCCATTTATTCCATTTATTCCCATTTATTCCATTTATTCCCATTTATTCCATTTATCCCATTTATTCCCATTTATAACATTTATTCCATAAACCGCAGAAGTGCGTCACCCCTCGTTCAGTGGTATAGGTTACATTTCGGCACATTTATACCTAAAGTTTTGAGATGTGCACTAGCTCGTTCAAAAAGTTTTGTAGAAAAGCGAAATGTGCCGTTTAAAAATTCTGTGTTTCACATCTGTGGAAATTATGTGAACGGCACATTTGCCTTACCAACCGTTCATTTCAGTAGTGTTAGTGCACATCTCGACCATCCCGACACATTCCATCATAAAAAGAGATAATTGATATCCAGCCATCGACAAAAGTTGATAGAAGATGAGGAAATGTGAAATTATGTGAAATGAGAAAAAATGTGAAAATCACATGTGAATTTGCACCGATTTTCGGAAGCTTTCTTTTTTACTGAAAGCTATGCTTTAAATTACAATCACATAAGTAAAGTTGGAATTTTTTTTAGGTAAAAAGTTAGTTACATTAATCGAGAAATATTAAAATTTCATTAAAAATTGTGTACTGAGTTACCTTTCAGAATTGTTTTTGACTAAAAAAACTATAATTTCATAACATTAATTGTCTGTAGTATTGCAAAATCTCTTAATTTGAAATTTCCCGACTAAGCAAAGATAAGCAAAGATTTACAACAACTTTTGAATCAATTAAATAAAATACTAACTTTCGTCCTATTATCATGGTTACTGGTAAAATCAAATTTTTCTATGCGAATTCCACGTTTCCCGCAGCTCCCCGAAATTTGGATAGAACTTTATTTGCTGGGTACAGTAAAAAATTGTTTAATTTTAAAGTGTCATCTATTTTTTTTAAACTAGGTAAAAAAGGAATGAACCGGCTGTACTCTATTTTCTAAATTTTCCATTATTAGCCGAGATGATAAAAATAAATGAAATATTTATGAACTATTTGATTATAAAATCACAACGAAATATTGGTGATAATAATCAGAAAATTTGAAAGAAGCTGTATGTTATCTATAATCTGAACAAATTAATTCGTTTCTCTAGAAAACTTTTAATTAAAAAACGTTTATCGGTTCGGCGTGTATATGTCGTACCTTAAGTGATCTTGTATATAAGTCATATAGCGTACGTTAATTGTATGCGATGCCCTGCCTAAGTAACTTAATTTTTATTTTATGATGACTAGGACTTTTTTTATGATGTAGAAATAGAAGAAAATGATGAAAAAAAAACCAAACCCTGCACAGGTTTGAACTCGCGCCCTTCCGCGTATGACGATCAGACCCATCGCGCTGATCCACCGACTTGCACAAACTTTGTACGTTATTATGTTTTCGTTCTGCGGTAATGCAAAATTATGTACAATTTACTCACATTCATTTGCAAGTAATAATTTTTGTAAATGTAGTTGTACACGAACGCTTCGGTTGTACATTTTCGAATGTAATTAAATTCTAATGTTGAAATTGAATGGCATTCTGAAATTGCAAACAATGAAAATAGTTTTTCTATTCTTCAATCGCATACAAAAACCTCTTAAAAGGTAGACTGTGACGCAGTCCGTAAGTCCGCTTTCAAAATTAATGATATCGCTTGAGGTGACGCTATCGCTGATAATACGCAGAGTTTGTTTGAAGGGAACCTTGTGTTCAAAGTTTAAATTTCCTGAAAAAATTACAGCGCTTTTTTTAAAACAAAATTACGTTGTGTTAAAAAAATTGCGTCACAAATGCCGGACCCAACGACGAAATAATTTTTCTGTACCTTCAGTTTTTGCGCTGCAAAAATTTGACTTTTGCTTGTTATTGCGTAGACTGTTTAAGATAAATTTAAATTTTTGCGTGTAAAAACTGAAAGTATTGAAAAGTTATTCCGCTGGTGGGCCCGGCATTTATGACGCAATTTTTTAACACAAAGTAATTTTGTTTTAAAAAAAGCGCTGTAATTTTTTCAGGAAATTTAAACTTTGAACACAAGGTTCCCTTCAAACAAACTCTGCGTATTATCAGCGATAGCGTCATCTCAAGCGATATCATTAATTTTGGAAGCGGACTTACGGACTGCGTCACACTCTACCTTTTAAGAGGTTTTTGTATGCGATATCAGTAGTTGTGGAAGTTTTCAGTTGTTATAACCAAACTTCATGTGAAAAATTATCTATTTCTATTCTCTATTCTATTTTCTTATTTCTGTTTTCAGAAAAGAAAATTTTCTAAGAAAAAAAAATTTCTCCGAAAAAAATTTTCTTTCCGAAATTTCTATTTTCAGAAAAGAAAACTTTCTAAGAAAAAAAAATTTCTCCGACAAAAATTTTCTTTCCGAAAAAAGTTGTTCTCCTACACCTTAGGCTACCATCGGAACACTTCGTATCACCTTCGGCTATCTTCGGCTACCTTCGGAATATTTTGTAGCACTTTCGCCTGCCTTCGGAACACTTCGTGTCACCCTAGGCTGCCTTCGGAACACATCGTGTCACCTTCGGCTGCCTTCGGCTGCCTTCGGAGTACTTCGTATCACTTTCGGCTACCTTCGAAACACTTCGTGTCACCTTCGGCTACGTTCGGAACACTGCCTGTCAGCTTCGGCTACCTTCGGAACACTTCGTGTCACGTTCGGCTACCTTCGGAACACTTCGTGTCATGAATTCTTCCCACTGATTCATATAACTTTCCTGAAGAAACCAATTGTCTATGTATTATTATACAGAATTTAGCAAAAAATTGAAGATGGCAGAAATTTTCTTATGATACCAAAAAATTCTCCTGATGAAACTCTATAACTTTCTAGAAGAAACCATCTCTCTAGTTGTCATTCCGAAGCTAAAATTCGAAAAGCGAAAAAGCATAAACGAAAATCCAAGATGGCGCCGCTATGACAGCTGGCAGCCATTTTCTTATGATCCCAAAAAATTCTCCTGATGAAACTCTATAACTTTCTAGAAGAAACCATCTCTCTAGGTAGTGTCATTCCGGAGCTAAAATTCGAAAACCGAAAAAGCATAAACGAAAATCCAATATGGCGTCGCTATGACAGCTGGCAGTCATTTTCTTATGACCCATATAATTCTCCTGATGAAACTCTATAACTTTCCAGAAGAAACCATCTCTCTAAGTAGTGTCATTCCGGAGCTAAAATTCGAAAAGCGAAAAAGCATAAACGAAAATCCAAGATGGCGCCGCTATGACAGCTGACAGTCATTTTCTTATGACCCCAATAATTCTCCTGCTGAAACTCTATAACTTTCCAGAAGAAACCATCTCTCTAAGTTGTGTCATTCCGCAGCTAAAATTCGAAAACCGAAAAAGCATAAACGAAAATCCAAGATGGCGCCGCTATGACAGCTGGCAGTCATTTTCTTATGACCCCAATAATTCTCCTGCTGAAACTCTATAACTTTCCAGAAGAAACCATCTCTCTAAGTTGTGTCATTCCGGAGATAAAATTCGAAAACCGAAAAAGCATAAACGAAAATCCAAGATGGCGCCGCTATGACAGCTGGCAGCCATTTTCTTATGATCCCTAAAAATTTTCCTGATGAAACTCTATAACTTTCCAGAAGAAACCATCTCTCTAAGTGGTGTCATTCCGGAGCTAAAATTCGAAAAGCGAAAAAGCATAAGCGAAAAAGCATAAGCGAAAAAGCATAAGCGAAAATCCAAGATGGCGTCGCTATGACAGCTGGCAGTCATTTTCTTATGACCCCAATAATTCTCCTGATGAAACTCAATAACTTTCTAGAATAAACCATCTTTCTAAGTAGTGTCATTGCGGAGCTAAAATTCGAAAACCGAAAAAGCATAAACGAAAATCCAAGATGGCGACGCTATGACAGTTGGCAGCCATTTTCTTATGATCCCAAAAAATTCTTCTGATGAAACTCTATAACTTTCTAGAAGAAACCAACTCTCTAAGTGTTATCATTCCGGAGCTAAAATTCGAAAACCCAAAGAAGCCTAATTTGTACCTAACAAAAATCCAAGATGGCGTCACTTTGGCAGATTTCTGAAAATCCCAAAAAATTCTCCTGATCAAACTCTATAACTTTCACGAAGAAACCAACTCTCTAGCTATTGTCACTCCGGAGCTAAAATTCGAAAACTCCGAGCATTACCTAAAAAACCCTCAAAATTGACCACTTTTCCACATGCCACGGCTTTTCCAGAATTTTCCCGAAAAGCGGCATATGAAATTTTTCATTTGGAGCCGAGACTGACGTTCCCTGAAAATTTCAGAAAGATCGGCTGTCTAGTTCTCGTGATCGAAAATTATTAATAGATAGACAGATAGATAGATAGATATATAGATAGATAGAAACCGACAGATCAGAAAAAAAGTTTCCATGATGATGAGAACAATAGAAAAATTATTTCTCCATAGAAAAGTGTCATTTTCAAACCTTTTCAACCGATTTTGATGAGTGAGAACTTATTTGAAAGCTACTGCGACGTAGTTTTTTTTTTAAATAATTTGGAGGGGGAGAGGGGCGAGGGGAAAAAACTCAAAAGTTCGCCTATATATGGCTCCTTGTCCCAAAGGTTTTTGTATGGAGTTTTTGGGTTTGTGGACGTTTTTTTTTGGGTGTGGGGACTGCGTCACGCCCTCCGCTACCGCTGCGGGCATGATTGTAAAAAAAATCTTGCAGCCACCATGAGTCGAACATAAAATGATGAAAGAAAATATTCATATGATATATATGTTTCTACCTACATTATTTATTTGTTGTTGTCAAAGGCAACTTTATTTGTCGAATAAATGAAAAAGTTGATCGAATGAAAATACTTACTTACTTTACCGGCACTACAACCCATTAAGGGTCTTGGCCTTCTCCAACATGCTTCTCCAACCGGGCCTATCTGCAGCTAACGTCTCCCAGCTGGTTACTCCCACAGTTCTTAAGTTGGCAAAAGCAGCGTCGCTCCACCTGGACTTGGGTCGCCCTGCACTCCTTTTGCCTTCAGGTTTGGACTTCAGAATTTTTTTTGGAATACGATGTTCATTCATTCTGTTAAAATAAGTGAGACTCAGCTATGGACCTTGCAGTTATTGAAACGCTAGTGATCGAACAAACGATGTTTATTACATAAACCTACGAACAAGACTAAAATTGGTATGCAAAGAGCATATCATCCGAATGACATGTAACAATAGATTATGATGCAGGGTTACATAAACTATAATATCCAACACACTCCCTGTTTATTAACCCTCATCAAAACAAAAAAATCACTTTGAAAGTCAACTATTACATAAAATTTACAAAATTTTACATTAGTTCTTTCGCAAATAATTCCACGACTTGTTTCTAACCGAACATTTTGCGACAAATTCGCTTCAACGTCCTTCATTTTCGTTGTTGAAGGAATGTCTTTCAACTTTCGATAGCAATCCTCATACGAACAATGTATCAACTGATTCACTGAGATTTCCAAATACGTTCCAACCAATTCACTGCAACGTCCTCCGTTTTCGGTGTTGATGGAATTTCTTTCACATTCCGACAGCAACCACCGCCAAATATTGTCTCAACTGTTCACTAAAATTCGTTGCGCAACCAATTTACTGCGACTTTTGATTAAAATCATCATAAAACCATGTATGACCAAACACTTTGGTGTTGAGTTAACCGCCAAGTTCAAGCGCACACCAAATTCACCTGAAAGCTCATATATTTCGCAACCAGTTGTCCACACCGCAAATAATTCGAAGACCTTGATCTACTATTCCACGTTGCACCAATTTATTGTCCAGAAATTTCTTTTAGGTTAATGACGACTCCACTGCTCCAGTTATTTTCACGTAACCAAATAACAAAACGAATCTAGTTATTTTCACGACCAAACAACCAAACGATTCCAGTTATTTTCACGACCAAACAACCAAACGATTCTAGTTATTTTCACGACCAAACAACCAAACGATTCCAGTTATTTTCACGACCAAATAACAAAACGAAAATCCAGAAATTTCTTTTCTCCCTATTTTAACGTAGCCAAATAGTCAAACGATGCTTTAAAAAATTTCTTCCAACTGAATCTTTTGTTCGCCAAACAACCGTTCAACAAAAATGTCCTCAAACATTGACTGAAGTTCAATCATTGAACAAACAAAATTCGTACTGCTTTAATTTTAACACATTCCAAAACTGAAGTAATTCTTTTCGCACTTATTTTGTTATTCCAGTAAAAGAGCTTCGTGCTGATAACGAGTTAAAATAAGTGAGACTCAGCTATGGACCTTGCAGTTATTGAAACGCCAGTGATCGAAAAAACGATGTTTATTACATAAACCTACGAACAAGACTAAAATTGGTATGCAAAGAGCATATCATCCGAATGACATGTAACAATAGATTATGATGCAGGGTTACATAAACTATAATATCCAACACATTCGTTGTACGTGACCGAGCCAACGTAGTCTATTTATTTTTGTTGTTCTGACTATGTCGGGCTCTCCAAAAAGCTCTATGAGCTCGTGATTATATCGTCTGCGCCATCGGTTCAGTTTTCGGTCAAATACTGGTCCAAATATTGTACGCAGTACCTTTCGCTCGAACGTATGCAGAGATTGTTCATTTTTCTGTGTCAAGCACCACGACTCCGAACCGTACGTAACTACCGGTCTGATCACAATTTTATAAAGTGCGCATTTTGAATTTCGGCTTACTGACTTGGACTTTAGAATTTTCAGCAGGCTGTAATAACTCCGGTTGCCCAAAGTTACTCGCCTTTTTATTTCGTCCGCAATGTCGTTGTTTATGTTCAGCTCTGATCCAAGGTATACGAACTTATTGACCATTTTGAATGTGTGTGTGTCGATCGTTACGTTATCTTCCCGATATCGATTCGTAGGTGGGATGATCATGTATTCCGTTTTTCCGTCATTGACCTTCAACCCAAGGTCGGTACCTTTCCTCTCCAAGGCCATAAACTTATCTTTAACAACATCCATAGTTCGGCCAATAATGTCCAGGTCATCTGCAAAACAAGCAACTGACTGGACTTGGAGAAAATGGTGCCGCTGGAGTCTATGTCCATGGTTTGAACAGCTGCTTCGAGTGTTAAATTGAAAAGCAGCGTTGCAAGATGATCTCCTTGACGTAGGCCTTCCTCAATGTCGAAAGTCTCTGACATTTGATTGCGGATCCTTACTCGGCTGTTAGCTCCGTTTAGTGTTAGCTTCGTTAGCGAGATCAGTTTGTTGGGAATTCCGAACTCCTCCATGACTCTCCATAGCTTACTTCTTCTAACACTGTCATAGGCTGCCTTGAAGTCAACGAACAAATGGTGTGTTTCAATGTTGTACTCCTTGCACTTCTCCAAGATCTGTCTGATATTAAACAGCTGGTCCGATGTTGAACGACCTACACGAAAACCACTTTGGTATTCACCTATCGTAGATTCCGTGTATGGATGAAGGCGCTGATATAGAATATTTGCAAATATCTTGTAAGCAATATTCAGCAGAGCGATTCCTCGAAAATTGCCACACTCCAATTTGTCACCTTTTTTGTATATGGGACAAAGTATGCTGGTCTTCCAATCTTCCGGTAACTCCTCGTCATTCCAGATGCGTATGATGAGCTCGTGCATCTCCATACATAGCGCGTTGCCGCCCTTTCTTGAAAAGTTCACCGGGTAGGTTGTCAGTCCCCGGGGCTTTGAAAATTTTTAGCTTTAAAATTTCAGCTTCAACTTCTTGCATCGTTGGTTCTTCTATGTATGGTTGCGCAGTCTGAAATGGCAATTCGTCGTTTTCGTCGTCTCAGTTGAGCGGTCTGTTCGGGTTAAGCAGTTCCTTAAAGTACTCAGCCCATCTCGCGATACACCTTTCCTCATCTGCTAAGACCAATCCATGCTTGTCCTTACACAGCAAAGGTTGTTGACTGTAACCGTTTCTGGATTCGTTCACTTTCCGGTAAAAGTTCCGAGTCTCCTTCCGATTGCCAAACTTCTCAATTTCGATCAAAACTTCCTTGTCACGCTGTCGCTTTTTCCGTCGGAAGAGTTTTCTCTCGAAATTTCTTTTAGAACGGTACTCTTCCTGGCCAGCTCGAGTGAATCTACTTAGAGTTTTCAGGCGAGCTGCGTTTTTGTCGTCCATGGCCTTCTGGCATTCATCGTCAAACCAGATATTTCTTTTATTTCCCGTTCTCGTTCCCACTGTCTCTGCTGCGGCGCTCTCTACATTCCGTCTAATTTGATTCCACGCATCGTCTACGCTTCGTTGTTCGCTGACCATTCCGGCAATAATATTCGTCTCCAGCCTGTCGACATATTGACGTTTAATGTCTTCGTTCTGTAGTTTTTCCACGTCCCACCTTTCCAATGCCGGTTGTCGATTGTGTTGAACCGATATTCGAGACCTAACTGCCGCTCTCACCAGGTAGTGATCGGAATCTACATTCGGTCCTCTACAGCTTCTGACATTCAACATATTTGAACAGTGACGTGCATCTATCAAAATATGGTCAATCTGGTTTTTGGTTCGTTTATCCGGTGATACCCATGTCGCTTTGTGGATGTCTTTATGTTGGAAATAGGTACTGCTGACAACCATGTTTCTTGATGCTGCAAAATCAACCACCCGCGTTCCATTTTCGTTCGAGTTTTCGTGAAGGCTATGTTTACCGATTGTGGGACGATAAAATACTTCGCGGCCTATTTTAGCATTAAAATCTCCAAGCACAATTTTAATGTCTCGTTTCGGCGCTCCATCATATACATCCACCAGTTTCTCGTAGAATAGCTCCTTCACCTCGTTGTCGCTTTCCTCCGTAGGCGCATAAACGTTTATAAGAGTGTAATTGAAAAATTTTCCTCTTATCCGTAGAGAGCACAATCGCTCGTCAACAGGACTGAAACCAATCACCGCGTTTCTAGCTCTGCCGAGGACCATGAAGCCTGTTCCATACTCTCTTGGACTGTCGTTACTCTTCCCACTATAGTAGAACTTATAGTCGCTACTGGTCATGGTGTCCTTTCCAGGCCATCTCGTTTCTTGCACAGCTGTTATGTCAATTTTTGCCGCTCTTAGCGCACTTGTGAGAGATCTCAATCCTCCTGGCCGCAACAAAGATCTTACATTCCATGTTCCTAATTGTAAATCGTTGTCCTTTTTCCGATGCTTGAGTCGTTGCCGTTTATCCTGTCCGATCCGAGGCTGTGTTGGGGAATTCATAACAAGACTGTTTTTACGGTGTCTGGGAGTTAGCCAAGCGCCCAACCTACTTTCCTTCTCCCGATGACCCGTAGGGAAGTCACCAGGTGGTGATGGTAGCCCATCTGACTAGGGCTGTGTATGCTGCCGTTGTCTCTTGCTGTTGAGATCATCCGCCACCATACTAAGTCGCCATCCCATCTTGATAGCGCCTAGCTGCCTTCGGCCCTCCCTATACGTGCCGTTTAGGTACTACCCGAAGGCAGCCCCCCTCATCCTTATGCTAAGTGACCCACACTACTACACCAGGGTTGGTTACCTGATCGTTCATGCGGGTTGCTCACTATAACAGGTGTCACCACGGGTAGGATAGGATGTAGGAGTAGGTGGACAGAGGCTAAGGTACATAAAGGAGTACTATATTACGCTTAACACACCATTTGACACCCGATCGAATGAAAATGCAATCGCAAAATGATGACTTTCTTAATGATAATTTTGACATAATAGTTCTTTCTCGATTATACTCGATTGTAAAAAAATAAAAAAAAAATTACAGACACCAACAAACAAAAACACCACAAACGATGAAAAAAAAAATGCCTAAACATCGGTGATCATACTCACTGAGCCACCGAGACTTGCATATGTTCATCAGTTCGTTGTCATTTTTTCACCTCCACCGATAAAATCTTATATGTTTCTAGCTATACACTCACATTACTATCTTGTATATAACGCACACACTCAATTCGCTACGCTCATCTCGTTAGTGCGTTATATACACGATAGTTCGTTTAAGTAGCCAGAAACATAATAGTTATTAAAGTACTGAGCCTATGTGTAAATTGTGGGAACTGTGGGTTGAAGAAGACTTAAAAACACATAAAAAGGGAAAGCAATAACTTGGTTACCTGTACTATAAGAATTTACATCGAATTTACACGATTTTTTGGAGTTTTTGAATTTCGTCTACATTTTATAGATACCGTTTTTTAATTTTCAGTTTGTTTAAGATTCGGCAACATCGACAAATTGCGTTGCATGGCCGAATCGAGTCACAAATCGATTGTTTGTTCTTCGGCAATAATGAATATTGGATGAATAGGTTGTGTGTGTAGCACACTTTTTGTCACTGACTGTTTCAGAAAAATTGCACTTGTTCTGCTGTTGCTGTTACGAGAAGACTCGAACGTATTAATTTTTGCTTTAATTTTTGCTCTGCAACATAGCAAAAAAAAATTTTTTTGACGAGGGCCGGACCAGAAACGACACACAGTGGGGAAAACGGTTATCTTCGTCCTCATAAACCTAGTACTGTTGAAACATTCTTGACATAATTTCTGAATTTTCGCAGTAATTACTCTATAGTAATGACAGATTACTGGAAAAATATAAAAAAAATTGACATTTTGAAAATTCAAGAATCCCACTACAGTTTTGACGAATTTCTATTGTATTGGACGCCAAAAATTATATATAAAATGACCTTAAAATTGCACCAAATCACCTTTCCTATCTATTTCTAAAGTCGATGCTCCCCCTATTCCCGGGTCGAAATTCGACTGGTTACAAATGTCGTGGTAAACGCAATAGACCCCTTTTCGAAGCACTACGTTCTTCGTACGGGTCTAAAACCATTTTTGGACTCGGGCCGACCGTAGGACCGACCTAGGACTGTAAAAAAAGTCTCGGACACATACATAGACAAAAATGTTTCCCTCAATTTTCTCTACAACACAGCAAAAAAATTTTTTTTGTTAAGGGCCGACCTTCGGACCTAGGGCCCTAAGTAGAGACCTCTGACACATACTTCCATAGACAAAAATGTTTCCCTCAATATGCTCTGCAAGATAGCAAAAAATGTTTTATTGGTTAGGGCCGACGTGAGGCCCATTTGAGCCCTCTCAGCACAGGAATCGGGCAAGACGTGGTGCCTCAGTGGTGACGCGCTGGACTTCCACCGAAATGGCCCGGGTTCGATTCCCAGTGCTGCAATGAAGGAAGCGTTTCTCTGTGAGAAAAATATATAGTACAAAGTCTCTAAGTTCACCCAAGCTTCATAAATTGTTTAATTTGCGAGATGTCCGTAGCGACAACAGGCTACATGCAGTGACGTCACTCACGGAAACATGAACGGTCAACAAATTAGAGAGGGAAATGATTGACATATGTACAAGTCCACTGTGCGAACCAGAGATGGCGTCACATAACGAAAAAAAATAAGCCACGACGATGACAGCTCAATCACACATGGGTTCGTGCGGTCACAGCAGACAAAAGATGTCATTATGTCAATATTATAGTGAATAATGAGAAAGTTACGAGTACTAGTCGTACTAGTAAACCAAAATAAATTAAATTAACATTTTTGGTCACACTATAAGTTGGAAACGATATATTTGTAAATGTAATTAATCAATCAAATACATTTTGCGCGTAAGAAAGATGTAACCTAAGTCTTATCAAAAATTTATACACAGTGATCATAACTTAACACACACACACGTAGTATGAAAACCGAGGATTTCGAGACTTTTAACTAGAGATAATGTTAAACAAAAAAATTTTGTTTTTTTTTTTTCAATTGTTAAATCAACATTTATTAATTTTATTAATCAAGAGGAAAATCGACTCCAAACCAATCGACTCGGGTAATGTACCCAGAATGCAAGAAGCATTGAAATTTTGGAGAGCAATGCTTAACCGCTGGTATAAATACGTCCAATGTCACTCAGAAACTTTTTGCCTTCAGTACAAATAGGACCCATAGACTCGATGGGGAAAGGAACGAAAATCAGGCTTTCCGATTGAATAAGGTGGCTGTACTTGTAGCATTTCAAGTTTGCTGCTTTTTCCGAACTCTTCCCACTAGAAGAACAGGCGATCTCGATGTATGACGGTGCCAGCATGTCAATGCAAGTCGCATCCCAAGACAGAAAGCGACCGTTAGCCCATATGGTGCCAAGGTGATTCTGTCAGGTCTTTTATGGATGCCAATGTTCAAACCAGGAGGCTGAAGCCGAGATGGAATCTGAGCAGAAGCCAGTGCAAACTTTATAATTTTGTTGAACTCAACGTGACGACCACAACGACCCGCACTACGACGACAGGATAGCCCATGTATTCCATCCGGATTGACCACCGCTTCACCACAAATGCAGTCATGTTCGACACAAACGTCGCAACCGTAACGAAGAGCTACAGCTATTCTGAACGTGCTGGTGCTAAGCACTTGATTCGTGGCACTGAGAAGCAAAAAACCTTGCCGAATTCGGCTTCTACGTACAGTTTGAAAGACGACTTCAAACGTTGGATGTTCAAGTTGTCCCAATTCTTTTGAACTCCTGGATCGGAAGGCAAAGAGTCATGATTCAACGTCCAAGCATGAACAGCTTCATTGTAAAAAGCGACATCGACCTCATCTGTGTCTTCCGACAAAATATGATTGATGAGGTATTGCGAACTCTTCACCGAAGAGAGAAATGCTGGGAAGCTGATGTCAACAACTCTTCGAACGCCGATACCACCATCAGCAGTGGGCAGACTTGTACTCGTCGAAGCGAATATTGGTTATTGATTCGAATGTCCGTTGAAATGTACTGTCGAATTCCGAAACACTGCCCGGAAAAATCCACGTCGGTGTCGTACGAATGATGAAAGGAAGCTTTAGCATCCAAAAACAATGTTTGTTTGAGCAAGAAATAAGCGATATGACTCTTTAGACAGCATAGTTTCTCAAAGCTGGCTTTGACCAAGTTCAATTTCCTTAGCAGAACGTCCTTCGCAGAAGATAGAGTCAGCGGTGCGCCGAGCAGTTCGATATTCCCTTGAATCAATTGAATACCAGGAGAAATTTCAAAATATTACACAAAATATAATATATAATATAATTTTTTTATCTAGTTCACCTTGGAGGGGTAGGGGTGTCTTGAGAAACGTGACGTCGCGTGACGGGGGAGGGGGTTTCAGTCGAAACAGGATATCAATTGTCATTCAGCATCCATCATTCGAAATACACATCGTGATAATTGCGAATTGAATTTTTTCTTTTCATTTTTTACTTTTCATTTTTATACTTGTCATCCTGTGATATTAGTTTCACAAAAAAAATTTTCTATGGTTTTGTTTTGTCTAAATATTTCCTTTATTTTTTTATGACATATTGTTTTCAAATATTTCATGTAGCCGGTATCGCCTTTAAATAATTAAATAAATCGAAATTATTAATGTAATAAACGTACCGAATGGTATAAAAAAATAAAAAAAATTACAGGCGCCCGCCTAATTTACAAAAAAACATATGAAGGGACCCGTACGTAACCAGAATAGATGTGGCAAACAGGGTTGATGTTACGAAAAGACTCGAACGTATTTAAGTCAATATTAAATTGTATTGGAAATTGCCGAGAGGGCAATATTGAAAAACCCGTCCGAAGAAACGGTGTAAAAAAGCCTTCTGAAAGTACAAAATTGACCCCCAAATAGACAAAAATGTTCATCTAAATTTTTTCTACAGCATAGGACCGACCTAGGGTTTTCAGGAGAGGCCTCGGACGAATACTTGCATAGACAAAAATATTTCCCTCCATTTTCTCTACAACATAGTGAAAACCCATTTTTTTTGTCCAGGGCCGACATTAGGACCGACTTAGGGCCATAAGGAAATGCCTCGGACACATACTTCCACATATAAAATGTTTCCCTCAATTTGTTCTGCAACTTAGCAAAAAAATTTTTTTAGGCTAGAGCCAACCTAAGATCAGACCTGAGGTCCACTTCAGCCCTAAGCACAGGCACTGGGGCCAAATTTGTTCTTGAATAGAATTCTCAAATAGAAAAAGAATAAACAAAAACAGTTAGAATTTATCCAATTTATGTAAGCAAACGCGTTGGGCCCTAGTAGAAACTCAGTTTTAAGGTCCTGACTGAGTCCAAGGGTTTCTAATCAAAAAATTTTCTGTTAAAAAAACGGGAGACAGTCCTAGATCTTTCGATAAAACAAAATTTGAAAATCGGAAGAGATTTACTCGAGTTAAGTACAAAAAACATGTAGAGCGCTAGCGAAGACTCGTTTTTAGTGCCATAGCTAAGTAGCTATATCCTAGGGCCCAATCTCAAAAAAGTTTCGCCTACAAATAGTAGGGCTTTCATAGACCTGCCGATTAAAAAAACCATTATGAAAATCAGAAAAGATTTACTCGAGTTATGTACATAAAACACGTAGGGCCATAGCATAGACTCGTTCTTAGTGCCCTAGCTAAGTCCAAGGACTCAAATTTAAAAGGTTTCTTCCATAAATTGTCGGCCATGCCCAGATCTTTCAAACAAAACAAATTATGAAAATCGGAAAAGATTTACTCGAGTTATGTACAAAAGACCAAAAACCATTTAAATGGCCCTAGCTCGGCGGCCCTTGGAAAATCGGTTGAGTTTTACTCAAGTTATCGCGGTGACAGACGGACGGACAACGTTTTTTTTTGTTGATTCGTCATCTAAGCACCAGTATCGATGCTTCTCACCTACTCACAGGTTGAAATTGGGGTGGATACAAACGTCGTGGTAAACGCATAAGACCCCTTTTCGAAGAACTTCGTTCGGCGGAAGCAGCAGACATCGCTGGAAGACAATTCATAGTGAAATAGGGAGTGCTTTGTTATGCTAGTTTCAGTACTAAAACATGTGTCGGCGGCTATCAAAATTGCTTTTTCCATACAGTTTCGGTAAAAAATTTACAAAATTTCTATTCTGCATAATAAAACGCAAAACTAGTAAAGTGTTAATATGTTTATAAATAATATCCACTACAATACGTCATTTAAAATCACTATCGGTGAACACAGTGTTTTATATTCGGTTAAAAGTCAAGAAAATTGTGTTTGTTTACAAAAATGCGACATTAAAAAGTGATTTAAAAGTGGAAATTGGTGCTTGAATCTAATTTGAATCCATCATTTATAGTAAGATATCCCGATTAGAGGCCAAATTACATAGTTGGAACGAGTTTTTATTATAAAGACTTTTTACACCACATATCAACGTATTTTTGCTGTTTTCATCAAATTTATAAATAATGTCCATACTGACCATACTGACAACAATTTTAAAACCCGCGTTCATATTTCAAAACGCTCTTTTTACGAAAAAAAAATTCAAAATGAGAATTTGCCATTCAATAGCTGCCAACATACAGCGCCACACTGAAATGACGGCAAAAGATGAAACAAAGTCCTCTCCCATTACCGAAGAGTTTTACGGAGAAAACGCTGTAAGAGCGCGTACAGCTTTAGTTCGATTAAATTCACTGGTGACGATTTTGACAGATTTTATATGAAATAAGAAGAGTCAAAATTTTCACTAGGTAAACTAACGAACCAAAGCTGTACGCGTTCTAAGTGTACCGTCTGATGCTTTGTATATTGAAGTGCATTCTGTCTTCACGGTCATCACAGAATATTCTATTGTTTCAACCCGTTTGACTTTTTTTAACAATGTATTCTGCAGTGCGTTGTGAAACCGGCTTAACAGAAGAAATAAGGGACAAATTTTCGCGCTCATACCATCTTACATAACACACGGAGATGATTCATTCAATATTCATTCATAAATTCATTATTGCCGAAGAAGAAACAATCGATTTATCTCTCGATTTGTCGATGTTGCCGAATTCGAAACAAACTGAAAATTAAAAAAGACGTTTATAAAATGTACACGAAATTCAAAAACTCGGAAAAATCGGTGTTTTTTTAAGAGTCAGTGACACCCTCGTGTATTACATCTCTGTATCTCCGATCTCACTATCCACTTCAATCACAGTTCGGTGGTTAAGCAGATAACCGACCATACCGACGATACCGACTAAAGTCATTTCGAAATATTAAATTCAATAGAATTGTGTTGAAAATTCAGGAAAACTTTCAAAAATCAATTACTTGAACGGGAGCTCGTATGCTGAAAGATTTTTACACATTTGATTTCTGCGAAGAAAATAAGACGGAAACGTTTTTTTAATATTTGAACGACTAATGAACGAAAGTATTTTTTCGTTAAATCGTACACAACGCCACACAGTAATAAAATTTCCTTGACGAATGACGAAATGGTAAATGTTAAATTTCGTTCGGCCATTTTGTTTAAGTTGTGAAGAAATTCTGTCGTTCGTGGAGACTTATTTTCATAGATCTGTTCGATATTAATGAATATTTAATTAACAAGTTTCGTTCGGGATATAGTGAAATATTTACAACATCGAAGCACTAATTTTACTTTCAAGTACAAAGTGGAAATGGAGGATAAAGCCACTTTAAAGGATTTAGATCAATGGATTGAACAACTGAACGAATGCAAACAATTGACAGAAACTCAAGTGAAAACTTTGTGCGATAAGGTGAGTTTTAAGAACAAAATACGCAATCAACTTGTCGGAAACAACGTTATTCATGTGAATATGAGCGTTTTTTTGTTGCGGAAACGGAATATTTCAATTACATTGTACACTCATTAGTTTCACCGATTTTTACATACGAATATTCAATGGGTGGGCTACGCGTTTTTTCATCTTCGCCGATTCGTTCGATTACAATTTTTTCAATGAATCAGACTTCGAAGTTCGTTTTCGTTTTGTTTTCCATTATTCGTCGAAATCAACATTTTAAGAACAAAAATGTGCTTGCAAACGCCCATTAGCAAATTAAATGTTGTATTTTTTCAAATGCGGCATCTATGTCTGTTATGTGAACGGCGACGACGCTAATTATAGATTTTTCAAATTAACAAGCAATGTCTTGTATTTTTCTATGCACATACGAGAAAAGATTTTGGAAGAATTGCCGATCAAACACCGGTGTTTTTCGCGATGTATCCAATAACTCATTTAATTTCTATTATTCTGCGCGATGCAATGAGTTGCACTTAAGTGTGCCTTTTAGAGGTCAAGCATTTTTTCGAGATTTTTTATTCGAATCGAAGCTTTGTAACCGTTTCTCATAGACACAACTGGACAAACTAGCATCATAACATGCAATTAACGTTTTTTTTATATGCCCAAGGGTTGAGAACCTTATTGCCTGTGGTATACGGACCACATATATACCTTCGTAACTAGAATTTAGCATTTGAAAATCGATATTTTGTTATGTCCGATCCTCAAATGCAAACCACGCATATTTATTCAGTTCTTAATAAACAAAATTCAATCGGAAAATTCATTTTGTTGTATAAATATTTTTGTGACATATTTTTTTCGTTCATGGTTGATTGCATATACTCCTTCAGCAGAAGTCGCACATGTCCGATATTTATTAAATTTCCATCAAAAAAGCAGGCAAATTTTAGGAGGAAATCTGGAAAAAAATTTTTTTTTTTCGTTTATGGTTGATTGCCTACACACGTTCAGCTGAGGTCCCACATGTCCGATTTATTAAATTTCTATCAAAAAAGCAGTCAGGTTTCATTAGGAAATCTGGAAAATTTATTCAAAAAAGTAATATCTTTGTTTTGCTAAAAGTTGTTTCAAAAAACTTTCAAAAGTAGGATTCTATCGCGACAGATATGTCGTCCCAAGTCACTTTTGCCATCCGTATGTCCAAACGAAAATAACAAGGGAAAACCCCTTCGATATGTTGTTCTTCATACCTTTCACAAAAAGTCAAGAACCGCTAGTACTCGGTCTCGAATTAAACAAACCGCGCCGGTGCGGTGCCGCAATACTAGTCGTTTTAGGTAGGTAACTAGGCGGTAAGGTGATGCGCGTTATTCACCAATTGAATCTCTGAAACATTGTCGGAAGTAAAACCTTAAAAACGTTCTCGACATTATTATTCATTCAATGATTGCTTGAATGGCTTAGGTAATTCCCCTGCTTTCTTCTAACGTCTCAATCATCGCTTGGGACATAGCCCTAGAAACGAACAGAAAACAACAAAGAGGCATATATGAAAAGATGTCATAAACTGACCGGAAAGTTTTGAGGTAACTGATTAAATTGTTCGACTTTTCACTCACACAACTCCGTCAAGTCGAGTGAATATTAGAAATTGATTTGACTATTTATTTAACAGTTACCGTTTTATTACACTAGTTGTCATTGCATTACATGGTGCAATTAAATTTCAAATCAAACTTTTCAATTTTGTACTATTATTCATGTCACTTTGTGATTTATTCATGCGGCACGCGGTATATTTTCGTAGTTTTGTAATTTCAAAATTCAATATGACACGAATAAATAAATAAAAAAAACTTGACTTTCATCGAAGGATGTGTAATGTTGACCTTGCGCAGCCTTGAACGTTTATGCGTAAATGTTCAATGAAACTTAATTAACGTTGAGGGTATGTACATACAATTCGTGCATGACAAATAGCATTTTAAAAGTAATAAATCAAATATATAACATTTTGCGGCATTTCGTTTGATTCGTAATTAAAAATCAATATTGAGATTATTTTTGTGGTCAGTGTTAAAAATAATGTTTAATCCCAAGCTTATTACGTGGTAGAAGATTTTGTTCGGTGTATTTACGTGCCGCAAATAAACACTTTGTTTTATAGGTATTGGTACATGTCTTGAAAAAAAAGACGATGTTGGAGTGCATAACAAGCTACATATATACTACTATACTATACTGTACTACTACATATATACATACTACTACATATACATATACTACTGTTGAATCCAGAGCCTACAACTACCAGCTGTAGGATTAATTCGAATTTTATGTGACCTTCCGTTGGTCACCTTTCTAATTCACTGGAGGGATATTCTCCCCAACACTCAGATGCCAGTGATTCTACGAGAATGAAATACTTTGCCCGTTTAACGTTTGTATTTATTCTGATTTAATTCGCTGTAAAATCCTCGTATTTATACTTAAGTCTAGGGTCACTTGACCATTTTCATTTAATTAACATATTCGGAGCACTTTGATTTTCTTCACTTGATAGAGTGAAAATACTCTTTGTTCGGGATTCAACAACTACATTGACAACGTAACCTCTTAAGTTACTCCTCTGATAGATCTTCTGAATGGTATTGTTTTATAGGAGCCGAGCCGCTTAGACGCAGTACCGGCTTATTGAATTATCCTGTTTGGATACGTTTACTACAAACAATTTTAATGTAACATGGGGTAGATCGAGGTGGCAGTTGGGGGCATGCATTTATTATCGTCTAAATATGACGAATCAACAATAAAAAGAATGTCCATCCGTCCGTCCGTCTCCATTTTTTTTTTCAAACGGCTCAACCGATCACCCTAAACATTTTTTTCTCTGAAAGATACATGTCTCCCATGATTCAAGTTCAAAGATGAGCAAAATCGATCAAGTGGTTCCGGAGATATGGTCGAGGAAGTACCAAAAACATGGTTTTTCGAGCTTTCTGAAGCTTTTTTGCAAATATCTCAGCAAGTATAGCACGGAAATTGCTCATGTTGTTGTCAAATGAAAGGATTTGATGTCAGAAAATTGGGAAAAAGTTTTTTTTGGGTGTGGCGTGTCGGGGCACCGGGACCAATGGAATCGACGAAATTGAGTTTCTTGGCCATGTACGAAAACAGTTTTTCGTGTTTATTTCCTTAACTATAACACGTGTCTCAGGGTTTTGGGTAAAAATGCCACAATCCTGGGATATGACTACTTCTAGAATTGGGAGGGATGACCCAATCTCTAGAACTGTAAGAGGTAGAAGGTTGCTTCCAAAGGCAAAGTTGTATAGAACAAAATTTTAGAGAGCACGTGTTTCAGGGTTTTAGGGGAAAATGGCCCAATCCTTGGATATAACCATTTCTAGATTTGAATGGTCTGAGATGTACTTCGGTAGGGCCTCTGACATTACCTTGGGTAATTTCTATGGATCTTTGAAATTCTTATAGTTATAAAAGAACATACGTTCGAGTCTTTTTGCAAGATTTGTTCCATTTGCCACATCTATTCTGTTTGTCACATTTATTCTGATACATACTGGTCTTTGGTTACATATGTTTTGTTTTTAAAATTGTTACAATCGACCTTTCTTCGTAACTTTTTCCTTAGGTAGGTCAAATTAAGAAACAAAGAGGACTATTTCTATGACCATCGTTTTTTTTTCGCTCATATTAGATCTCTAAAAGTAGCAGAATCAATTCTCTTAGCTGTCACACCCCAAAAATTTGAATTGGGATTTATCAAGTATTTTTGTAAGGAAATAAAATTTTTTGGGTGTAAAATCGGAAAGTGTAGAGAAATTTTTGCAGTGTTGTGTCCTGGAATTTGCGGCGCTTTTTCCATAGCTTATGGCATAAGCATAAACTGTCACTTCAACTGAAATCAGTTGTTTTAGAAGTTATTATTATTATTATTTATTTCTTTTGTAAATTGTTAAAATATTTTTACAGGTAACAGCAGTAATTAAAAAAAAATATAATAAAAACTATAAATCAATCCCAGCGAATTATAATCCATTAAAATTTCAAATAATGCTAGTTGAAAATAGAAAAAAAAATTAGATATATTATTAAAACTAAAATTTAAAGTTATTTGATTAATCAATTAATAATTTTGATAATTTTTTGATCTGGTCTTCTTCAAGAAGCCAAGATTTTATTTGTTTTTGAAAGATTTAATATTTGTGATATTATTTTTTAAATCATTTGGAATTTGGTTATATAAAAATGGTCCTGAAAAAGTTATCTTCGATTTTCCGATGTTCGTTCTTGTGGTGTTGATATAAAATTTATTTTCTGATCTTGTATTATGTGTATGGTTAGTTTTTTTTGAAAATAATTGCGCTGTATCTATGGGTATCATAAAATCGCACGTTTGTAGGAAACATAGTCCTTTAATTGGTAATAGTTATTTGTGTATCTGTTTCGGACGATGTATTTAAGCTATTTTTGCGAGTTGTAGCCCGAGCAGCGCTGCGAAGCAGATACACACATAATTTTTCATACGAGGGGACGAAATCACAAGAAAAATTGTAAAACTCCCGCAATTTCGTCCCCGAAGTATGAAAAATATTTGTTTCATTGTATAGCAGATATGATGGATGTAATGGCAAATGTAGAATCGATTTAATAGCTTTATTTTAATAGAAACCTTTACTGACAGTCAAATATTTTCACAGAATTTAATTTTCCAAACGAAAAATTTTAAGAATTTACTTGGGCAGTAATAAATTTATATTTATTTTGCGTTGAATGCAGAAGGAATTGCTTCACATTTGAAAAGGTTTTTTATTGTGTTTTAGAAGTAATCACAGTTTTTGACAAAATAGATATTCTCTCATGTTGCTTGAGACTCGAATCAGTTGAAAAAACCCGTCGTAAGCGACTTCTTTCATTTCGCTAGAAACATAATCCCGTTGAAAAATTGACGGAAACTAAAAAGTGCTTCCTGCGATTCGAAAATCAGTGAATCAACATAAGTACAAATAACTAAAATTTATTGAAAAACTTACGAAAACCACACACAAAACTTGATTTTATAGAGCCGGGAAATAAAAATGGATTTACATACTGAAAATATACTTGGATATTCGAAGTCTAATCAGAAAATCCAAAATTTGACTGGGAGATGGATATTTTTCAACTAAAAATAATTCTCCCCAACAAACGAGATCAATGCCTGACGTCCAGATAACACTACTCATTAAATGTATAATTGTTAGCTTAGCGCCTTTAGTACTAAGTTGGCTTCGCCTGACATTTATAATTTGTACAAGTGCAAAAGTTGTGCGATTATACGCTACAGTATAATATAGGTGTCTTCTTTTCTCACACCAAAGAGATAGTTCCAGGCTGCGCCGAAAACTTACTATCGGCGTGGATAATCATCATCATCATCATCAAACTTTATAGACCGTTAGTACCTTCCGGTGTGAGGTCTTTCTGTCGCAACCCCCGATTGGTGAACTATCGTCCATGCCCTCCTATCGCCCCGCCAAGGAGATGGTTTGTTTGCCCAGAGAAAGTCCCCTAACTTCTAAATCTGATTTAATTGAATCGATAAACCTTCTCCTTGGTCTACCCCTTGGCCTAACACCCGGGACTTGTGCATCCAAGATCCTTTTCGGTAGCCTGTTATTACCCATCCTTTGAACGTGCCCGAACCAGCGCAGACGACTGGCCCTTGCCGCCTCTTCCACTGACGAAATCCCTAAATTTTCCCTAATGTCGTCGTTCCTTATATGATTATCCCACTGCTCCCTCCTATTAACCTTCGCTATATTCCTACGAACCCTCATATCAGAAACCTCCAGGTCATGCACGAGATATCCGCAGTCAACCCAACTCTCACTACCATACAGAACCGTCGGCCGGAATATTGACCTGTGAATAGCTAACTTTGTTCCGCTACTTAATTCCCTTTTGTTGAACACGTGCGACCTCAACTGACTGGCCACCGCGTTTCCCATTTTCCTCCTTTCCTCAAATTCCCTAACTAACTTGCCATCCTCTGACAAAATGGTTCCTAAGTACTTGAATTCAGAAACCTGCTCCAGCTCCTCCCCATTTAAATTGCAAGCTATCTCCTTCCGAGCTTTGCCGACATGCATAACCTTAGTTTTCCCTACACTTACCTTCATCCCATACTCCTCACATGCAGCATTTAGGCAGTCCATCCCACCCTGCAACTCCGTGGTACTATCTGCCAACAGAATCAAGTCATCCGCGTAGGCCAGGATTTTCATTATTACCTCACCCACCTCGACATTTCCCTGCAAGTTTGCCTGCTTGATGATTTTGTCCATGAAACTTATGAACAGAAGCGGGGAAAGACAACAACCCTGACGAACGCCCTCTTTAACCTCGAAAGACTCGCTAATTTCG
>CM055403.1:192120902-192142087 GCA_029228625.1 Pseudolycoriella hygida | reverse complement strand
AGGAAGCCCCTCAAATCCTTCGGCGAATTTTGCCATAAAACGAGACCTAACTGCCTCTTCCCTAAATTTGCCCACACGAAATTTGCGACTTACCACCTTCTTCCTTTTAGTCTGACAGAGTTTACCAACCGACAGATGGGTACCCAAAAAGTGGTGGTCAGAACCGAAAGTGAAACCCCTGAAAACACGTGTGTCCCTGACTACCTGTCTCCTGTCCTGCTCTATAACCATGTAATCAATAATGGATTTGTGACCCAAACCCTCATTGACGTACAATCTGGTCATTTGAAAGAGACCTGACTGGCAATACTGAGGTAGATTTACATACATTTACCTCAGTGCTGCTAGCCAGGTCTCTTTCAAATGACCAGATTGTACGTATACCGATGGATCCACTTGTGCCTATAGAAAGAGTTGGTTATTGCTAACCCATTGAAATCACAAAAATCCAACAACCGTTTACCATTTGAATTCAGTGTTTCTTCCGCAAATCTACCCACTACCTTCCCATACCCTGAGTTGCTTTTAAAGTTTCCTATCCTTGCATTGAAATCCCCCAGCAAAATCAATGATTCATTTCCCTTTTTGCTAACTACGTCCCCTAGTTGCTCGTAAAAAGTGTCCAAGTCAGTAGCATCACTACCATTGCAAGGGCTATATACGCTAACCAAGCGATAAATTCCACCCGCTAACTTTACAGAGACCCACATCAGCCTTTCATTTACGAAACGAACATTTAGGACAAATTTGATCAATTCCTTCCTGATAGCGATTCCAACCCCCCAGTTTGCCCTACCAGACTGAACTCCGGACAAAAACACCTTATAACCGCCCACGTGTTCTTCCGTCTGTCCCTTCGTCCTAACGTCACCCAACGCCAATATGTCTATACCGTAGTCCTTAGCCAGATCAACTAATTCCTCTCTGCGATCCCGAAAACCCCCATTAACGTTTAGACTTCCAATAAACAAACCATCAACCATTTTGCATTGCCTGATCGCCAACGATGGGGTACCTAGCAAGTCGAGCGTTGGTCGTACCCCGTATCCAACACCCGTCCGAGGCTGTGTTGAATTGTTTTTACCGAGAATGAATACAGTGGGACGGCCTGGTAAGCCGAACCGCACCGGAAGTACAAGTTTTAATGGGTACCAAGAACGACCGTCCGGAATGCAATGTGTTCGTTTGTTTATATTTTTTACCAAACGGATTGCTACACATATAGCGAAGCCATCAACCGAAATTATGATCATAAACATTTTACTAGAAGTAGGATGCCGAGACAAATAAAGTACACAGGTTTGATTAGATTGTTTAGCAAAACGTTGATTCGAAAAACATCACAAGATTGAGGTTATGTTAACGAGACGCCATGTCATTCGGAAATTAAAATGTAAATGTAATTGAAATCCCAAAAACAACAAAATTGATATTAGAACGCGCATATCGCACAGAAAACAATCCAAAGCTCATTTTGTAAGCAATAGAGAAAGTGAAAAATAAGAGAAATCCAGCAAATACCTGCCACGTTGCATTCGAATCACAATGCAATTGAAACACGCAAAAAGAACAATAAAACCCGCGTTATGATTTGAGTGATCCGGCACCCAACACAAAAACAACTAATAAAAATTAAATTAATTAAAATGGCGTGGATAAACGCGAAAATTTTCGAATTTACGAAATTCGTCAACAATCAATTGAAAATTGATTTCACCAAATTGTCATTCCTCGTGTGGAGATTTCTCACTAAAGCCTGTGAAGTGTTCAAATGTTAATGATGAAATCGAAATTAGGATTAAAGGGGAAACCTTACAAAAGTCACAGGAATTGCGCTTCAATTTACCGCGAAGTTTTTCTTGAGGTATTCAAAGCTTATAAATCTTTTGTTTCTACTGTTTAACCTGACAATAGCTGGTCATTTGTAGACAATGTAAAAATTTCCATTCAAACGTTTGACAGTGCCTACAAACAAAATCAGTTTAACAATCTGGGACTCGCACTTTTAACTGATCCGGTCAAACAGTCATTAGAACAATTGTTTTTATGGTTGCACAAATTGTGATGTGTAAAAATCATTCCAAAAAAGTCATAGCAGTTATAGGGGCCATCCATAAAGTACGTACGCAAAAAATGACAATTTTTAGACCCCCTCCCCCTCGTATCCAAAAATATATGGAAAAATTGTTGAAATCCATGGGACGTACGCTTTCGTCGATACCCCCTCCCCTCTAAGTAAGTACGTACTTTATGGATGGCCCCTAATCAATAAATATTATGAATGACAAATTGCAAGTTTACTAAAAATAATTCAAGTTTATTCGAACCAACAACAAAAATGTTTTAAAAGCGAAACAGTTATGTGACTCAATTTTATTGCCAATTACCAATTCAAACATTTTCATAAGCCCACAATAGGGATGTTAGTCAGTTACTTAAAGTATATCGTAAATGACATCACCAGTGATAAGCGACATCGCTCATTAGCGTCTGCGCATAAATTTACATTATAGTGAATAAGCACAAGACAGTTTTTCGCTTTGTGTTTGTTTTTTCTTACATTTCCTGCAGAAGTTAGTTTGTCATTAATGTTGTTGAGTTTGCCGCTCAGTTTTTAGGAATTAATTTATTTTATTTTTTTTTTTTTGTTTTTATAATTTCACTTCGAAGAGCATGTGTTGCTCTTCTTGCGTTCACACATGCGTTGTTCAGCTTATATTTTTAGCCTCGTAAAATTTTTTTCTTTTACGCGAAAGATGAAACAAAGTTCGCTCACTGGCATGATGTGTGAATTCTGTCTTTGTCCCTTCGGTGGTTGAGTGTATTTGGGTACAAGAATTATTATGAGCTTTTTTCAATAATTTTAGAAGGAACTTCGGAGTAGCTCAGTTTCACTAAATTATTTATTGATAAATCAATTTCGACATCTATTTGATGCCATCATCAGTGGCTGAAAACATGAATATAATAAGGACACAATTCGAATTAATACGGAGCAATCTTCTTACCTCGAATGTTTACATAATAATGTCAACCACTAGAACAAAGAAGTCAGTTTCGTCACGAATAATTCCAATGTTAATTTACAATATTAAAATCACATGAACAAGAACCACAGCTAAGTTTTGGTTGCTTACTTTAAAATGTGACTGCCACATACAATTAAAAATAATTTTCATACAATCATTATCATTTAGTTTTGTAGGTTTAATTGCATTTAATAAAATTCGATTCGAACAATGGAATTCTGAGAAATATGCGGACATTCTATAAACCTATAAAAATAAATGGAAGTAATTGTCATTAGTCAACAGAAATAAATCAATTAAAATAATAAGTTAGACGAAGATCAACAAATAATATGACTAGATGGGATAAAAACCTTTCAAATGCAATATAGTACGTTAAGAAGGGAATATTCAAATGATGTTGTAGTAAGTCGTTGATAACGGCTAAAATCTAGTATACGGAAATAGATGAGTTCGCACTAGTTTCGATTGGAAATAGTCCGAGAGGATGTGCTGAGATCATTCCTACAGGATTTAGATCACGGAAGCCCATTTATGACCACCCAGTACAAAAAAAAATTTTTCGTATTAGTATAATAGGTGCATGTTTAAGTCTGGGAGATATAAAGAAACTCAAAACAATCTCCTTTTCATTTTACATAATGTAAACAGTTACTGTCGATGTGACGGTTAAATCGTACAATATTACCTTTTTAACGAATTCCATATTTTTCAGCCCACATCGGCTACATACTTTATCTTACATCCCAAAATTTTTTTAGGACCATACGAACTCAAAGGGGTTAATAGATTTGGGAACACATTTGTAGTGGATAATACTGCAGTGTAGAGGCTACATTGGGTCAATACGTTATCAAATACGTTGTTGCTCATTAGACCAATAACAATAGTTTCACACTTTTACGTGTTGTTGCTACATGCATGGAAAAAAAATGCTTTTGAAATGGAATTTGATTTTTTGCGAAGGGAACCACCGGCCCAATACTTTGTCATAATGCTTTATAACTCTCTATAACTCTTTTATAACTTTTTCATAACTCTTTATAACTCTCTTTAACTCTTTTCAGTGGTTTATCCTCGACTTTTTGTTATTTCTTTTTTTTTTTTGCTATTAATTGTGTACGAAAGCTTCTTTTATAACAAATATTATTAATGTGAAAATATTACTAACGTGAAGTTGTCTGAAGTAGGAAACGTGGTAAATGTCCCTCTTTCTTGGCATCAATTCTCATACCATTCGTAGCTTTGCGAAACCTTACCTTGCAAAGAGTGATTTCTGTCATGCGTAACTTTTACATTAAGAACTGTGAAGTTACGAATTCGTGAAGCTACGAAAATTATGGAGATGGACGCCCTAGTAGGGGTGTGCGATGGTCGAATAATCAAAAAGTTAGGGTCCGCAAAAAATTCTTTGGTCCCATAGATAGCGAAAACGCACGTCCAAAGCTTTTTATTTCATGTTTACAACTTGCGCAAATTCAATGAACTCAAAAGTTCGAGATTTCGGACCATTCGGCATTCCCACCTTCACCAAAAATCCGATTCGAGATAAGTTTGAGCTACATTAATTTTTTTTGACTAATCGAACTTCAATTTAATAAAAAAAAAAATAAAAATAGGGGAAATTTGGCGAAAAGGCATTTTTTGTCAGTCGTCAAAGTTCGCCGACCATGGAAAATTCCGTCTCGAAAAAACTTTGAAAAGCTGAATCTGATATGATAAACTGAGTTTTTATCGTTTGAATGCTTCTAATACTTAGGTATTGAAGTTAAGATTGCAGACAAGAAAGGGTTTTGGAAAAAGATTCAGAATTTTTCAACCTATCACGCTTACAATGTTGAAAAATACGGAAAAATTGGCTGTTTTTTCAATAGATAAAAAGATCATTTTTCTAAACTGGCTCGTAAGTTGCAATTTTTTACTGGAAAAGTAATATTTCTGACTAAATATGATATTCCAAGTCAAAGGTCTGTTTAAAACATCATATTTACGAAGTTGTATTTTCCATGTATTGTAAAAACAGCCAATTTTTCCATATTTTTCAACATTGTAAGGGTCTTAAAGTTGACCATTTTTGAATCTATTCCCAAAACCCTTTCTTGTCTGCAATCTTAACTTCAATAAATAAGTATTAGAAGCATTCAAACGATAAAAACTCAGTTTATCATATCGATTTCAGCTTTTCAAAGTTTTTTCGAGACGGAATTTATACGGAATAGATAAATAAACCTTCAAGTTTGCACCGAGGAGTGGTTTGGCGCCTGCCATCAAATGGGCATTTTGCGTATGATGAACCTTTTCTCTCATTTCCGATATCCAGCTTCGAAATATTGGTTGTACTTTCATCTATAGTCTATTTTCGTGCAAATATTTTCTTCTTTTTCGCCAAAGTTGCTTAAATTTTGAAATTATCTCGATATTCTGATCTTCTAACATGCCACTCGCGTCACACTCTCGTGTTTAATAAAAGTTTATTTTGTCTGGCTCGTACTTACCTCGTTCCAACCGTTTTCACTGAAACGTCAGTAAATTTATGAAATGTGCTAAAAATGTCATTACCCATCGGTTTCTTCCTTTTATTTATAGAAACGTAAATCTTTTCGTCGGAAAAATGAAGAGTTTAACAGATGTGAAACATATCTATTTATTTATTTATTTATTTGTTTAACGATCAACAAACAGGCCGAAGCCCAATAACATGTCAATCGAATTAAATATCACTGGACATGTCACTTAAACGTCTCTTGTAAACCAACATGTAGGTAAAAATAAACTTTCTGTGCAGGCAATGTGTACATCTGTACATGTACATACACAATGTTAAAAATTCCGTTAGCAAATAAGAAATTAACAAAAGCTGATCAATTTCATAGATAAGGTGCTAATGAAATAAATTTTATTTTTTATTGACAACCTTAAGGTCGCTTATCACAAGGTGACTTAACAAATAGCTGTTTTCGTTGTACTCAGAACGTCAGTAGATTTAAATTTTATAACTGTGTTGACGTTAAAAATGTGGCATAAAAAAGTGAACATTGCGGTGGAATATCGGAAGTGTTTTTTTCTCCTTAGATTTTATGTATCACTATCACTCAAACCTGGAACATATGTCGCATGTCCCGTAATCTATTTACGCATATCAACATATGAATCATTTTCGATGTTTCAGACGGTCAACCTGGCAAGCAGTGTCGTTGACCTTTTACCAGAAAAGTGAAATTAATTTCATTTATAATGATCGTTTCGAAGAATAGATGCAATAGCAAATTTATTTTTAGAAAAATTGAAGTTAGTTTTTTTGGCAATCGTTGCATTAAGCTACCGTTGCCAAGAAGTCACGGAAAAGCCAAAAAACGAATTCTGCATTTCCAGTGTCGTTTATAAAAAACATTTTGTTGCAATAAAATTTATTTGTTAAAAAAAATATTGGAGATATGGTTGCGTGCATTCATCCAACGTAAGTAACTTTAAATTCAAGCATAACCAAAGACCCGTACGTATCAGAATAGATGTGACAAACAGGATAGATGTGGCAAAGACACCCGAACGTATCTAAATTTACAAATGTTCTTATATGACTTCTTACAATTCTTACAGCCCTACCGAAGTACGTCTTAGACCATTCAAATCTAGAAAAGCTTATATCCAAGGACTGGGCCATTTTCCCCTAAAATACAGGTTCTCTAAAATTTTATTCTCCACAACTGGAAGCAACTCATAGTTCTGGAGATTCGGATCATCCTGCCTAATTATGGAAGTAGCCATATACCAGGATTGGATCATATTTCCCCTAAACCGTGAAATACGTGTTCTCTTAAATTTAATTCTCTACAACTTCGCCTTTGAAACCAACTTTCTAACTCTCATATTTCTGGAGATCTGGGTCATCCTGCCCAATTATGGAAGTGGCCATATACCAGAATTGGGCCATATTTCCCCAAAAATCCATAAACACGTGTTCGTTTAAATTTAATTATTTACAACTTTACATTTGACAGTAAATCTCCATTGGTTTCAGTACCCAAACCCCTGACCCGATTCCCACAAAAAAATTTTCCCAGTTTTGTGACATCAAATGCTTTCATTTGACACCAAAATGAGGAATTTCCGTGCTATACTTGCTGAGATATTTGCGAAAAAGCTTCACCGACCTTCGAAATGTGTCAAATGATGTCACAAAACTGGGAAAAAAATTTTGTGGGAATCGGTACTGGGGCACTGGGACCAATGGAATGGACGAAATTGAGATTCTTGGCCATATACGAAAACAGTTTTTCGTCTATATTTCCTTAACTATGCAATATGGATATTTACTGTCAAAGGCAAAGTTGTAGAGAATTAAATTTAAGCGAACACGTGTCTACGGAAATATGGACCAATCGTGGTATATGGTCACTTCCATAATTGGGCAGAATGACCCGAATCTCCAGAACTATGAGAGGTAGAAAGTTGCTTCCAATGGCAAAGTTGTAGAGAATAAAATTTGAGATCACACATGTTTCAGGGTTTTAGGAGAAAATGGCTTAATCCTTGGATATAAGCTTTTCTAGATTTGAATGGTCTGAGACGTATTTCGGTAGGGCCTTTGACATTACCTTGGGTAATTTCTATGGATCTTCAAAATTATAACAGTTATAAAAGAACAGAAAACGTTGGATTGTTTGCTTATTTGTATATTTAGGTACGTTCGAGTCACTTTGCCACATCTATTCTGATACGTCTTTGGTTATGTTATTGTAACATGTGGTAGATCGAGGTCACCGATCGACGAATCAACAATAAAAAAAGTGTCCGTCTGTCCGTCTCCACTTTTTTTTCCAAACGGCTCAACCGATCAGCCTAAACTTTTTTCCCTGAAAGGTAATGCCTCCCATGATTCAAGTTCGAAGATGAGCAAAATCGATCAAGTGGTTCCGGAGATATGGTCGAGGAAGTGACGAAAAACATGGTTTTTCGAGGGTCGGTGAAGCTTTTTTTTGGACCCGTACGAAGTAAGAAGGTCCTATACGTTTACTACAAACAATTTTAATGTAACATCGTAGATCGAGGTGGGAGTTGGGGGGACACATTTATTATCGTCTAAATATGACGAATCAACAATAAAAAAATGCCCTTCCGTCTCCACTTTTTTTTTCAAACCGCTCAACCGATCACCCTAAACTTTTTTCCGTGAAAAGTACATGCCTCCCATGATTCAAGTTCGAAGATGAGCAAAATCGACCAAGTAGTTCCGCAGATATGATCGAAGAAGTGGAGGTCGGACATGAAATTTTCGAATGTCCATGAAACTGTTAAGCAAATATCTCAGAAAGCATAGCACGGAAATTCCTCATTTTGGGGTCAAATGAAAACATTTGATGTCACAATCGGGTCAGGGGTCTGGGCACTGGGACCAATGGAATGGACGAAATTGAGTTTCTTGGCCATATACGAAAACAGTTTTTCGTCTATATTTTCTTAACTATGCAATATGGAGATTTACTGTTGAAGGCAAAATTGTAGAGAATTAAATTTAAGCGAACACATGTTTCAGGGTTTTGGGGAAATGTGGTACAATCCTGGTATATGTCCACTTCCATAATTGGGCAGGATGACCTAGATCTCCAGAACTATGAGAGTTAGAAAGTTGGTTTCAAAGGCGTAGTTGTAGAGAACTAAATTTAAGCGATCACGTGTTTCAGGGTTTTGGGGAAATATGGTTCAATCCTGGTGTATGGCCACTTCCATATTTAGGCAGGATGACCAATATCTCCAGAACTATGAGAGGTAGAAAGTTGCTTCCAAAGGCAAAGTTGTAGAGTGTAAAATTTTAGAGAACACGTGTTTCAGGGTTTTAGGGAAAAATGACGAAGTCCTTGGATATAAACTTTTCTAGATTTAAATGGTCTGAGGCGAACTTCGGTAGGGCCTTTGACATTACCTTGGGTAGTTTCTATGGATCTTTGAAATTCTTACAGTTATAAAAGAACAGAAAACGTTGGGTTGTTTGCTTATTTGTATATTTAGATACGTTCGAGTCTCTTTGCCACATCTATTCTGATACGTACGGGTCTTTGGTTGTTTCAATTTAAAGTTACATTTGTCGTATTTGTGTCGCGACGATTTTGCCAATATAAATAAATTTTATTGCAGCAAAATGTTTTTTTTTTATGAACGACACTGGAAATCCAGAATTTGTTTTTTGGCTTCTACGTGACTGTAGGAAGCTTTTTCTCGCTGCTTCCAATTAATTTTATGTGTTTCACGATATTTCCTGACGTCGATAGATTTGGACGATTTTCTTATTTACGTCCTTCGGCTGTTTTAAAAATAGTTCAAAATGCGCTATAGTGTTAATTCTGAAGAGAAGAAGATTAATTGTTTCAAATGTTTTACCAATCATCCTTACAGCTCTGTCTCTTAATGACCGATAACTATTTCCGGTAGCAACATTTTTATTGACGTCACACCGTTCGCTAAGAAAAGACCTTATGTCTTTGAACATCATGAACACCATTTTTATAATTTAAATTAATTATCAACAATGCCACAAACATTCAGTCGCAAAATATAAAATTACGTCAAGAAATGGTTGTGGTGTAAAAATGTTGATTCGCAAAAAGAAATCTCTGGTTGTGCAATATTCATGGACATCGAGCGTTTGTCTGCTTGATTGGTCTAAAAAACCAGATGCTCTACAGTAAATGAGAAAATTGACTGACCCAGTTGAATCTAGAAATTATGTACTTGAACGAATAGTTGAAGAGCGAATGCCTAAAAATAGATTTTTTTTTCAATATTCGTTGAGTGAATGAAGCGGGGAAGGAAATATAGGAGTGGCATCGATGATCAACCGTAAATAATTTATTTATAATTTTATGTTCGTGAATAGGTATAGCAACCACGTGCCATCGTCTAACTACAAACTTTATTTCTTGTTACTTGTTTGATTTTTATCGCATTTTTTATTACAATTGTTACGGAGACGAACGGGTAGAGATTAACTGAAGCCTAAGTAGATGTCTGATATATTTGGTATTTTAGATAACCGAATCAGTTGGATTGCATCGCGTCATGGTTCTTAAATAAATTGATTGAATAAAAAACATTTTTTTGATAGTGTTATAAGTTGCGAAGAGATTGTCTTGAATAGGTCGTTTACATTTCGTTTGATTTTTTGTATTGCTGACCAACAAGAAATGATCTAAATTTCGTTGTATTGCTTGGAGCTGGTCACAAGTAAAACGTCTTTATTTATGTTTTTGTTATGTTTATTTCCACTTGCATTCGGTCGTTAACCAACGACCATCTTCAGGCTGAAATTTTATAACAAATTGGTAAAAACGATTTACGTTACAGATATGTCTACCTAATGTCGACTTACTGTTTACTAAATTTAAAATAAACTTATCACAGAATTTCTGAAAAAAGACTAAAAAACTATCTATTTCTGTTGTGTTGTTATCACTTTGTGTTATCATTCCATGTAATTTATCATTTTTAATCGTGTCGTCTTCGTTAAATAGTGAGGCTATGTTCACTTTCGGTTCATTTTTATGCTTTAGGTTTACACTTCGAGGTCTGATGGTTTACATTTCGACGATTTTGAGAAATTTTCCAAGAAGTCTGACTTTTTATGAGTATTGTTCAAATAACATGACAGCCATGCGGCGTTGTTTTCTAATTTCTAATCAAGTCTTCTGACCCGGTCGGACGTTTTTGACATTGCCTTCAAACGACCAGTTAACTTACAGTCATCAATCATTTTGTTTTACATTCTATACAACAAATTTTGTGTGAGTTTGCGTTTGATGTTCGAATTGAAGGTACCACCGGTACCATCCGATAAATTCGTCAAATAAAATTTAAAAGTGGTAATTCTAAAAATATTTCGACTGTGTTTTTTGATTCCTTCGATTTGGAATACATAATAATAAAATAATCTGCCTTAACAACATAATACGTAATTTACGCATATATCGCATAAAAATTCAAATTCAAACCGCACTAAAAGCGTCAATTATAACAAGTCTATAGCGTACTGGTTAACACGTCTGCCTCGTCTGCCTGCTAATATGAGATTGAGTTGCCAGAGCGTTGGTTTGAAACTCAACCGAAGACGGATTTGTTCCGATCGTTAGATTTGTTTTTTTTATTGATCATTCAAGTAAAAAACGTTATAAAACTTACACATGGACATCAAGAGTGCTACAATTTACAGCTCGAAAGCTTTTCCAAATTGACTATAATAATTCATAAATTTATCTTATCGAGGACCTCGGCAGTTCTTTGGCAGCAATGACTTTTAAGAGCGGAAATTCACTTATGCAGATAGAAAAAAGTCGTTGTAAAAAACTATCTAGGCGTTCAACATTTTTTATACTTAAAACTAATAACTAAAACTAATAAATAGGAACTATAACTATGAGCAGAAAGCTAGGAAAGGAATGACGGAGGGACATGGATAAAAACTTTGGGCAAAGTGGGTAAGAAAAGGACTTAACAGATAATAGCTTTGGACGATAATCAGCCAGTAGCAGTGCGTGAGGGGGCTTGTAGACCACGTTCCTCAAATATTCCGGTTCGAAGTTTCCCGGGTCGCTTATACATGCGTGTTCGCTCAATCTCGTGTTGTGGAGGAAATTGTAGGATATCTTGTGCATGAAAAGGTTCAAGGGGAGGTACTCCAGTGAGATGGTGCAACTGATTATTCGAAATATATCGGAATTCCGTTGGAGTTCTGCGAAAATTTATAGCTTGCCTTAGGCATTTGTTCTCTAGGACGTTTAGCTTGCAAATGAGGTACTTTGGTAAGTTGTGCCAGGCTGGGACGTGTACACTTTGATCTTAACTTTTGGGCAGATACCATTGTTCACTTTCAATATTGTGTGCAGAGCTCTGAGAGCTATGGTGGCTTTGGTCATACCATGATTGACTTGCTCGTTGTGTTTAAGATTCGGTTGGAAGCGGTAGCCAAGACATTTGTCGCTATTTTGAAATTCTATTTTTGAGCCGTTGATCGTCAGCAAGAGGTTATCACTTGGTTTACTGATCTTCCCTTTCTTAAACAACATAGCTTTGGATTTATCAGCGTTGACTTTTATTTTCCATTTCGCGTAATATCGCTCCAGGATGTTTAATTGGTCTTGGAATTTATCAAAGGCTTCTTTGGCACAAAGCGACGATTTGTATGTGGTAGTGTCGTCAGCAAATAACATAGCGTTCACATCAGGTAGCCACAGGATGTCGGAAATGTAAATCAGGAATAGTATCGGCCCAAGAACCGAGCCTTGGGGAATTCCTTCTGAAATATCTTTCTCATCAGAGAGTGAGTTGCCCACGATCACTTGAAAAGTTCTTGCATATAGGTACGACTTTAAAAACTCTATCACGCTGACCGGGAATTTCAACTGGATGATTCTGTAAATCAATCCATCAATCCAAACAGTGTCGAATGCTTTTGCGATGTCAAGAAACACCGCTATTGTGAGTTTATCGTCGTTGAAACCAGCTGAGACGTCTTGAATAATTTTTATCAGGGCATGTACTGTCGAGTGCTTGGGCTTGAATCCGAATTGTTCACCTGGTATGATTTCGTGAGAAAAGCAAAAGTCATAGATCTTTCTGTGAATAATCTTTTCTAGAACTTTACTCAGGCTACAAAGTAAGCTAATCGGCCTGAAATTACCAGGATTATTGGGGTCTTTGCTTGGTTTGAGGACAGGCATCACATGAGCCAGCTTCCATTCCTTCGGAAAGTAGCGATTTCTTAGGCAAACGTTAAAAATTTTTGCTAAGAGCTCGATGCAGCTGGGGGGTAATTTTTTTTATCACAAGGTTTGGTATAGAATCCGGCCCCTTAGATTTTTTCCTTTTCAGAGCTTTTAGGATCATTTTTATTTCTTCAGCATCGGTGGAGAGGTTATCTGGTGGGTCTTCATTTCCTTTCGTAAAATTATTTACAGTCCGTTGGACGTGTGCAGAAAACAAAGGATCGCCAAGATCTTTGTTTTGGTTGTGGATTCTATGAGAAACTTCCAAAAAAATGTCAGCCTGGTCCTTTGGGTTACTTATCACTGCCGTCCTCCTTGATAAATGACTGTTTTTGCTGTGTTTTGCTAATCAGTTTTCCAATTTTTTCAAACATTTTGCCGTTTGGCTTGATTTGACTTAGCTTTCGCCTGTAGATTTCAGAGCGATATTCCCCTATCCTAGATTCGATTATTGAATTCAAGCGGTTTATCAAAGGCTTCAGTTTACCGCCTTTCCGATGGTTTTTACGACGAAGTTTATCTTTGCACTCGATCAATGCCTTGATGTCGGTGGGAAAATCATTGGTGCCATTAAAACTTTTCTTTGGGATAGAAACGTTTATAGCTTCGAGTATCATGTCGGAAAATCGCTTCAGATTGTCATCTATTTGGGTATTAGAATTTAGTGAGCCTTTGGCGTTGAAAGCGTACGAATCCATAATGTATCTGTATTTGTTCCAGTTCGCTTGTTTGTACATGAAGTGTTCAATCGGTTCTTCGTAAAGTAAGTCGTTGCTAAGATTTAAGTTGAACTCGACAGCCTCGTGGTCAGAATCGTAAGGGTGAACTTTGGGCTTAAGTACTTTAACATTCTTTGTGATGGCTAGATCAATCGTACTAGGGTTTTTTTCACTTCTCCAACATGGATAACTTTCAGGGAAGTCACTTTGCCCTAGCAAGTAGTCGTTCAGCACGTAGCCGTTAGCATTGTTGTTCGTATTGTGCCAGCTAATGTGTTTAGCATTGAAGTCTCCTCCCACAAAGACATTCGGTCTCACTCGCAAGAGGGTGTTAAGGTCTTCTTTGAGCAGTTTTTTAGGCGTGTAAAAGATAAAATCGACAGTAAGGAGCCATTCGAACTAAGTTGCACTACAGATGCTTCCGCCTTTCTTGACATCGGTGTGTTCAGAATTTCGTGTTTAATGTTATTTCTTATAAGGATCGCAGTTCCACCACCACCGTCTGTTAGTCTGTCGTTTCTGTATACACAATATGTGGGGAAGCGAACTCTGTTTTACGAGTTAAGTTTAGTCTCAGAGAGGAGCATTATGTCTGGACTGTGGGTATGCAAAAAATATTCCAATTTTAACCTCCTTGACGCCTTCACTATAGAATTAACGTTCAAATCTATTATTTTCAACTGTTTGCGAGACATTATACGAATTGAGCTAGAAAATCGATTAACATAATTTGTTTAATCGTTGTGTCATTTTGGTTTTTATACAAAGGGACAAAACATCTAATTCTTTGCAATAGCACATTTAAATCGCACTGGAAAAGGCTTGTAATCTCATTACTGATAAAATTCAAATTTAAAGTAGGCTCGTCGTTGACTTGGCTTTCAGATTGCAGGACTCTACTATAACTTTGTTGGATGTTGCTATTAGTACGACAGGGAGTTGTGCTATTCCTACTGGACATGCTCTTGGGAGCTATCACAGGCTTATTTGATAAAATGTTACCTTTGTTTTCCGGGCACTTTTGTTTGTTTTTTTGAACCTTTGACAGGTACTCTACATATTTCGGGCATTTTCTATAGCTTTCTATAGCTTGCGGGGTGGTTTTGATTGCAGTTGACACAGGTGGCTGGCTGGTCAACTTCCAAAGGACAGTCTCCGGGGACATGGTCCTCGACACATTTAACGCATCTGTAACTCATGCCGCAATTACTTGCAGCATGACCAAAGAGTTGGCATTTGCGGCATTGGGTCCCAATTGACTTTTTAATAAATGGCTGCCAAGTGACCTTCTGGTGACAAAGGAACTTGATCCTACTTTTGACGTCTTCAATTTTAGTGCCATGAGCAAAAGTTATAATGAACATATCCAGTTTCTTTTTCTCCTTGGAAAGCATGGCTTGTACATTCAGAGCCTTAATTTTGTTGTTAAGTAGTTCAGTTTTGATTTCTTCTGGAGAGAATGATTTATGAATTCCTTTGATGACCAATCTGGATGTTTTTTCATCCTTTGAGGTGAAGGTATAAACGGAATGTTTTCTTCAACAAGCTTGCGCTTGACAACATCGTAATCAGATTTAGAATCAGTATGGACATTGTAACCACCGCGCAGTATTTTAAACATTGCATTTCCTTGAAGACCTTCTTGAATAGTTTTAATTGTTCCTTTAGGATCCAAGAATTCTTTAGTAATGATGATCGGAGGACATTTGACGGACTTCTTCGCTCATGTATTCGTTACAATATTTTCCTTCTTTTTGAAAATTTCTTTGTTCATTCTGGTGTTATCCCTGGATTTCAGTTTATTTAGTAGGGGTGTGCGATGGTCAAAGAATCAAAAAGTTAGGGGTCCACAAAAAATTCTTTGGTCCCATAGATAGCGAAAACGCACGTCCAAAGCTTTTTATTTCATGTTTACAACTTGCGCAAATTCAATGAACTCAAAAGTTCGAGATTTCGGACCATTCGGCATTCCCACCTTCACAAAAAATCCGATTCGAGATAAGTTTGAGCTACATTAATTTTTTTTGACTAATCAAACTTAAATTTAATAAAAAAAAATACAAATAGGGGAAATTTGGCGAAAAGGCATTTTTCGTCAGTCGTCAAAGTTCGCCGACCATGAAAAATTCCGTCTCGAAAAAACTTTGAAAAGCTGAAATCGATATGATAAATTGAGTTTTTATCGTTTGAATGATTCTAATACTTATTTATTGAAGTGAAGATTGCAGACAAGAAAGGGTTTTGGGAAAAGATTCAAAAATGGTCAACCTATCACCCTTGCAATGTTGAAAAATATGGAAAAATTGGCTGTTTTTACAATACATGGAAAATACAACTTCGTAAATATGATGTTTTAAACAGACCTTTGACTTGGAATATCATATTTAGTCAGAAATATTACTTTTCCAGTAAAAAATTGCAACTTACGAGCCAGTTTAGAAAAATGATCTTTTTATCTATTGAATATATATATATATATATATATATATATATATATATATATATATATTATACTCGTTCATTGAGGTCTTGTCTGAAAAAAGTTCTTTACTCTAAAATGAGAGGTCTATAAAACATACCCTTTTTTTGATAGACCATTATGTATCAACAGCAGATGACGTTCACTAATTTTCTGATTTACCTCTAGACTTATTTACATGCGAGATCATCTGTTGTACCGTTTTCTACACTAATCCTTAACCAACACATTTTCTTGTGCACTTGTGCACTTGTTGCACCTAGCTTCACCTAGGCGCCTTGAGGTTCAACTTCATCTCGGTGAACCTAGCTTCACTTCGATGCGCCTAGCTTCACTTCTGTCAGAACACTTTTCTCCATCTAGCTAACTTCACGAAGAACTGTTCAGGAAATTGGATTCGCAAGCCATTCTTCGCATTGTCACCTGCGGGGCTTTATTTCACTTATTAAGTAGCAATAGCTACTTGATGTTTTCATCCTTCCTGTCCGTCTGTTCGCCACCGTCACATGCTTCACCTAGCTAACTTCACGAAGAACTGTTCAGGAAATTGGATTCGCAAGCCATTCTTCGCATTGTCACCTGCGGGGTTTTATTTCATTTATTAAGTAGCAATAGCTACTTGATGTTTTCGTCCTTGCTGTCCGTCTGTTCACCACCGTCACAATTTTGACGTCATAAAAATGACGTTACGAATACGATCGCTACTTTTCCATGATTTATTAAGCAGCGATAGATGTTGTCACCCTTCCTGTCCGTCCGTCTGTGCACTACACTTCAATATAGTTCGGTACACTTCCCTTCAGTTTGTTACACTTCACTACAGTTTGTTACACTTCACTACAGTTTGTTACACTTCACTACAGTTTGTTACACTTCACTGCATTTTGCTACACTTCACTACATTTTGCTACAATTCACTACAATTCACACATTTCACTACAGCTCGCTACACTTCACTACAATTCGTTACACTTCCCTACAATTCGTTACACTTCACTACAATTCGCTACACTTCACTACAACTCGCTACACTTCACTACAATTTCCTACACTTCACTACACTTTATTAAGTAGCTATAGGTATAGTTCGTCCGCATGTGCATCTTTAAACCGGGATTTGTCATCGTTGATTCGAATTTGACTACAAACCATCGCTACTTTCCTATACGCTTTTCAATAGCTACTTAATGTGTTCACCCTTCCTTTTCTTTTTATTCGTCCGTCTTCGCACTACACTTCACTGCACGTTATTAAGTAGCGATAATTACTTTATGTCCGTCCGTCCGTATGTGCATCTTTCATACGTGATTTGTCATTGGTGATTGGTAGTTGACTACTGTCTATCGTTACTTCCCTATACCCATTTCAATAGTTTATTTAGATTGTTGGTTGTATCGCTTGGATTCGACAATAGCTTCGTAACTGTTCCGAGGTTGTTTTCCATGAATCGGAAATCAACGGAAAATTGTCCCTGCAGGGGGTTATGAAAATTAGATAGGTACTCCAGATGCCAAATTGTCTTTTTGTATTCTATAAATAATGTGTCTCGGAAAAGGGTTAACATTTCATTTCATTTTCATCAAATTAATTTAAGCTTGCAAAATGTTCAATCAAAAACTTTCTTTGTCTTTAATATGGACGACGTATACACCAAAAAACCTGCGTGGGTTGCGTTATTCTGTTCTTCACTACATTCACTTTTCGACGGTTCACCTATGTTCAGCTGAAACAGAGAAAAGTGTGTAAATAAATTTGCTTAATTTGTATATATAAAATAAGATTGTAGGATCAACGTAAGTTATTGCGTACCTACTATGCTACTATACTATATTTGATTTCCGTTTAAGGCTCTTCCATTTACTGTTTGCGCACGATTTGTGTGTGGCCTGTAAATAAAATTGATCGTTAGCTTGCATTGCTGTAAAATATGAAATTCTTTAATCAAGAGAGAGGTGCGGGAAACCATTGGTACGCCACTCCTAGTGTTCATAAGAAACAGAAGAAGTACGTTAAGATAAGTAGTAAAGGTGTTCAGGCAAACGTTGCATAAAAGTATCGCTCGTCAATCAATTGTAAGCTATGAAATGAATATTTAGCTTGATGTGATAGAGCTCGATTGCAAGCAAATCCTATTGGATAACATTGCAATGGGTGGAATTGAATGATTTTGGGAATCATATAAGGTATGTGTGAAATAATAAAGTGAAATTTCAAATAAACTAAAAATATCGACACAAGTGGTACATAATACAAAATGACCGTTTCCCGCTACGCTCTAATTAAAAGAAACGAAATCTTTATACAGAATGATAATGCTAATCTAAAAAATGTCTCTTTTCAGGCTAAAGAAATTTTATCAAAAGAATCAAATGTCCAAGCGGTAAAATGTCCCGTAACAGTATGTGGCGATGTGCATGGTCAATTTCACGATTTAATGGAGCTCTTTCGGATAGGCGGACGATCACCGGATACCAATTATTTATTTATGGGCGATTATGTTGATCGTGGTTATTATTCGGTAGAAACAGTGACATTGCTAGTGGCTCTAAAGGTTCGATATCGCGAAAGAATCACCATTTTGCGTGGAAATCACGAATCCCGTCAAATCACTCAAGTTTATGGTTTTTATGATGAATGCTTGCGAAAGTATGGAAATGCGAACGTGTGGAAATATTTCACCGATCTATTCGACTATTTACCGCTAACCGCATTGGTGGATGGCCAAATATTTTGTCTGCATGGTGGCTTGAGTCCGTCTATTGATAGTTTAGATCATATTCGAGCTTTAGATCGATTGCAAGAGGTGCCCCATGAAGGACCCATGTGTGATCTATTATGGTCGGATCCGGACGATCGAGGTGGTTGGGGAATTTCTCCACGAGGTGCTGGTTATACGTTTGGTCAGGTAGGCTTTATAAAAATTATTATAAATAAATGAACAAGCAAGTGCAACTGTTTGATTCGTAGGATATTTCCGAAACATTTAATCATACCAATGGACTCACGCTGGTTTCTCGGGCTCATCAATTGGTTATGGAAGGTTACAATTGGTGTCATGATCGCAATGTAGTGACCATCTTTTCGGCACCGAACTATTGTTATAGATGTGGTAATCAGGCCGCCCTAATGGAGTTGGATGACTCGCTGAAATTTTCATTGTGAGTAAAACACTCCCTTTTTATTTCGACAAATGTTAGAAACATTTGAGCCTTTGTATAGCTCTTCCGTTCCCATCAATTTTTGCGAAGTAATTGAATCTGATACAAAAATCTTTGAATGCTAAATTTATCAAAGTGATGGACTTTGTGAAAATGTCCAGATGTCAGTGACTCGGACTCTTTTCTCTAGGGTTTTATGAGTTGGTCCTTGGTCTAACCTAAGAGATGTTGTAACTCTGCACTCACGCTTAAGCCCTTTTGTGAGCCTTGCGTACATGTAGCCAGCGAAGCTACTCTCTATTTATGGATTTCATAAGACTTTATCTTCACGTAGACGATTAACAAACCGTTAAGTTGTTTTTTTTATTTAACTTCAGCAGGCCTCAGCCCATTTCTGACGAAGAATAATAATCCTTTATTTAATTCACTTATATATCCATTGTTCAAATTTCATTGGATGCAAGGGAACCGTACTTATCAGCAGAGTTGCGCTCGCTAACGACACTTTTTAGCGACGCTAACGCTAATCTCAAAAATATTAGCATCGCTAACGTCATTCGCTAATCTAAAAAAAATTAGCTCGCCAATACCGGCCGCTAATGCTCGCTAAAAAGAACAAAAGATTAATTAACTGAATAAATAAATGAAATTCGGAGATTTGCTCAATAAATTATTTTAATAGCCAAATATTTCTCCCTTACTTTAAGGGCATCTTCAGTGGCTGAAAAAACATTAACAAATTTTTGTAACTTATATGAAAACACAAACAATGAAAAAAAGGTACCTCAGAAATGAACGATTTTTTATATATGTAACTCGTTATTTGGACTCTGAAAGTCGAGTCTATGTCATCAACACACGATATCTAAAATTCCACGAAATTATTAACCAAGAAACAATTACGAGGATAAAACAAAATTATAAACTTACAATAATATCACATTTGGAACACTTAGAACGAAATAACAATTTGACTACAAAAATATGAAATTTCAGATTAAGATTCCTCTTCTATTTGAATCATAATTTAAATTGTCAACAGCAATTTAATTATGGCACCATCTATGTTTAAACATAACAAAACTTCGGGTATCGACATTAATTTGTAAGCGCATTAATTCGAATTTAAATAACGTTTTCGTAAGTAGCTGCTAAGTAAACAGATTCTTTCTGCGTGTTCATGCAGTTTTTAATGCAAATAGTTTCGAGAATTTCCCTCCTATTTTTAACTACTTCTTTTTGAAGAATTTTAACCTGATCCCATAACGGTTTGTGGTTGGTGTCTAATACATGGCTCACCAAAGAACTGTGTTCTCAGTCTTTTGATTTAATGTGGTATTTGTGCTGTTTTAAACGTTCTTTAAGCTGCTGAAGCGTTTGACCGATATAAACAGCTCCACACTCACATTGAACCTGATAAACCAAATTAGACTGCAAGAGGGATGGCGTTTTGTCCTTAAGATTGCTAAAAACTGTCCGTTTTACGCAGTTGTCCGACTTCCCAACAAGTATAAGATTTCCTTTGCAGGCTGATTTTAACTTTTCAAACAGTCCTTTTTCGTAAGGTACAGCAACTATCGGTAACACTGAAGGAGGCTTAAATTCTTTGCAGCTGCGAAATTTATGAATAGTTTGCTCTATAATTTTTTGGACCAATTTGCTTGGATATAAATTACGTTGAAGAGTCGTTTTAAGCAGCTTAAAGTTTTCATCATGAAACTCTTCTTCAGAGAGTTCAAGTATTTTCCTGGCCAATAGCGAAACTGTATTACGTTTGTACGTGAGTGGCAGATGTGAAAGAAAATTCAGATACCTCCCCGACCAACTTTCTTTGTGGAACCAATTGGTCTTAATACTTCTCCCAGTTCGAATGCAAAGTACTTCTAAAAACGAAACGGAACTGTTGTCGTTTTCTTCTTCGATAGTGAACTGGATGTTGGTGTTGTATCTGTTGAAAATTTCTTTTGTATGTTGTACTTTATCTGCTGGTACAGCCGTCAAAATATCGTCGACATAACGATAATAGAAAGGAAGCTTAAAGCCAAGTT
>CM055403.1:192055906-192103663 GCA_029228625.1 Pseudolycoriella hygida | reverse complement strand
GTATATACCGGATACAGTGTAAGACCTGTGGTAGATATTATTATGGGATGACAATCAGGCAACTAATAACTCGATTTTTTGAACATGTAAATTCCAAGAATTGGAAAAATAAGACGGCTGTGGGCAAACACATGTTTAAAACTAATCACGAAATCGACATCACGACCCTAAAATTAGTTGAAGAAGTGAGACGCCCATGGAACATTGTATATAATGAAGCAATCCACATTCGTAAGAACTCTCATTTAAATCTATTGAATGAAGATAAGGGAGATGTCGATTCCCTTATCCTGACCTTGTTTGATAATAAGAGAACCATTGACAACAACATCATAAGCTTAGACGATTCGACACATACTGTAGTGGATGACGACGAGTTCTTTGACTGTGAATGAACATACAAATATGACTACAACGGAACACCGCAACATTGACGATTTCGAGAGCCTTGTAATGATTGGCACATTGTATGACGACACTGAAATGTGGAAAACGTTACACTTGACATGAACCTACCCGATCTCTAAATGAAGTTGTTTTGTAATTGTACTCGTAATTGTAACATTGTTCACCCTGTTGTCACCTGTTAAAAAATTCGTTACCCGTTGAATGATGTACGTAATTGCAGTATCAAATTTGAGATGACTTTATGTATGTATTTTTCAAATTTCCTTAAGGTTGTGTCAATATACTTTTAGTTTGAACCAAGCCCTGATGATGGGAACATAGTTCCTGAAACCGGTTGGTTAAAGAATAAAAATAAAAGGCATAATTTAAAATTGGAGAGTTTATTTCAAACAAACCCTGTTTTCGTAATATTTACACAATTGTGCCGTATTCTGCGTATCAATTAATTAATAATTTGTTAATTGAATTATTATTACATGGTAGTGAAAGTTGGGTGGACTGCGGATACCTTGTGCATGACTTGGAGGTTTCAGATATGAGGGTTCTTAGGAGCATAGCAAAAGTGAATCGGAGGGAACAGTGGGACAATCATATCAGGAACGACGACATCAGAGAAAATTTAGGGGTTAGGTCAGTGGAGGAGGCGGCAAGGGTTAGTCGTCTGAGGTGGTACGGGCACGTTCAAAGATGGGTAATAGTAGGCTCCCAAAGAGGATATTGGATGCACAGGTCCCGGGTGTACGTCCTAGGGGTAGGCCAAGGAGAAGGTTCATAGACTCAATTAAATCAGATTTAGAAGTTAGGGGGCTTTCACTGGGCGAGCAAACTATCTCCTTGGCAGAGGATAGAAGGGTATGGAGGGGGGTGGTCAATGACCACCGGGTTGCGGCTTAAAGACCCCACACCGGAAGGTATAAACGGTCTATAAAGTTTGATGATGATGATGATGAACAAACATACAAAAAGTAAAAAAAAGTCAGAATTGAACACCGTCACCTCATCTCAAACAATTAGCGCTACCGTGCCCTAGCTCGCTCGGCCATCAGTACTTGTGTTTAATGTTCGCTATTAAAGTAAAATAATATACTTACACATTGTGGACACTCGAATAACCGTGTATATTATATAATTTTTCTATCCTTATAATTTTTACACTGCAAAAATTTGCCTTATTTCTTTTCGCGAAGATTGTACTGTGCAGTGCAGATTAAAATTTTGATTCTTGAGCAATGTTTTAGAATGTGCCTAATTAGTCGTTCGTTCGTTCATCGCCAATGGGGTTTTTCTAAGACCGTTTTCCCGATGGGACAAATTCAAAAGAATGAGGCCAGCACTACGATGAAGACAGATGAAATGATGGAAGCTAGAAAACGATATGCCATCAAGACAGGCGAGTTAACTAAAAAACTGGACGATTTAAGACGTACATTGAAATCCTCATGAAACGATGTTACTTCTTCAACCAAAAAAGAAATGGACCAATTATACGACATTGCTGTGAACCTTAAAGTAGCCAATAACGCAATGGACACATGCTGGAAGACTCATATTAAAGGGATTTTATCATTAGACCAATACGAAGGATTAGGCGACATATTATCAGTCGAAAATGATCCACTTACGGCAGATGACTCACCTCCTTTTCCCAACCATGTAATTGGTTTTTCAAAGAAAACAGAATTTATAACGCCGAATGCTGCCACAACTGCAGTTTCTGATAAACTCACGTATAGCGCACCTACAACAGCAATGACGTCAAGCGATACTTCAGTCGGCCAAAAGTAAAAATGAATATCTATGCAGAAATGGCATCGTATACAACATACGAGTCGCAGACCACCAGCAAGAGGAAATATGCTTCACCAAGGAGGTCATTATTAAAAAACCTAAGCAATAATTTCCTCAAACAGGGCTCAATATTACCCCGGATTTCAAATATTTTCTAATTACCTAATTTTATGAAATACACCGGCTTGAATCTTACTTTACTTGCACATAAGACACATACACTTGTTTGTGTACTCGAGTGTAATGTTTGGGATATCTCTACAGTAGCATAATATATATTACAAACGTTGAATATTGAGCATGTAGGCCAATGTATTTATGTAAAGCGCTATCCATTATTTCATAGTGAAAGTTCCGATATTCGAATTTTGAAATAGAAGGAAAATTTCAGCCATAAACCAACAAATTTTGAAAAATTTCAGCCGAGATTTCGTTTTGATTTGGTTTGTGTAGTGCTCTAGCATACAACGAACGCCACCTAGAATTCGGTGCACCTGCTTCACAGTCTTGATATTCTTGGACGAGTTGCAGTGATTCGAAAATGAATGACGAATAAAATTGACATACCAGCGGGAACTGCAATCGTGATTATGCAAGTGGAAGTCAAAAGCAGATTTCCTGAAAAAAAAACTCAATTTCGATTTTTTGTGGAAAAATTTTCATTTATTGACTTTATCGCACAATAAAACCAAAGACTATCAAAAGCGAGTCATTGAATGAATTTTCGTTGGCTATCATCATCCATCAAACATCCACACAATCACACGCATATACCACGAGCGTTGGAACTAAAAGGTGATGTTTCAACCTCTATGCTGATGTAATGTTATATTCTCTCATGATTTGTTTGCGATGGGCTTTAAGGGTAAACTATATTTATACGCAGATGATACTGCGTTCAAATACTCGGCGGGTACAATGACGGATCTGAAATGCGCCATGCAACGTGACTTGAATCTTTTAAGTGAGTGGTCAACTGAGAATATGATGTCGGCGAACAACTCGAAGACAAACTACATAATATTTAAAGAGGATGGGTTGGAAGGTTTATTTTGTGTTGAATGTGGGGGAAGAAGTAGTTAAAAGAGTTAATGAAGTGAAATATCTGGGCCTGAAAATGAATCAATATTTAACGTGGAACGATCAAGTGAATGGAATTAGCAAGAAAGTTTCGCCGTTGATTGGCGTCTTGCGACGCCTCAAGCACTTTGTTCCCAGGACTGTTCTGTTCAATCTGTACTTTTCGTACGTCCATTCTCGTTTGAGTTACCTCAACCCGATTTGGAACAGTGCTCCCCGTTACGCGCTGAACAAATTGCTTCTCCTGCAAAAAAAAGCACTGCGCAATATTTATGGGCTGAAAGGCAGAGGATCTGCTAGGCTATGTTTCAATTGAATATTACAATGCGATGCAGACTGCAACGTTGGTGTATATGTTGAAGAATGATCTTATTAAAAACGACTTTGCTATTCGAGTAGGTTCAGACATTCACTATACTCGAGGAAGTGACCTTCTTTACCCTTCCTTTTTTCGATCTCGCTCGGGTCAATGTACCGTAGTAAACCGTTGCTTTCGTTTCTTTAGTAAACCTTCCACAAAATATACGAGATATTAAAGGACTGGCGACGTTTAAGTACCGTTTGAAGTTATTTCTATTGAACCTGTTCAGGTCTTCAGATGAATATAACCTTACCTGGTGAGACGTGTATATACGTTATTGCTACCCTACGTCTGTCAAATTCATTTTTTAGTTTAATTTGATCAATGTTTATTTTTTCTATACATTTTCATTAATATAATTTGAAATGAAATATATAACGTCAATGATTAAATATATTTACTATTATTGATTGATATTAAGAACATACGCAGGCTAAAAGCCTATAATGTTATTTTTTCTAGTTAAATAAAAAAAAATGTACGAAGATTTCAGCCTGAATCGACTATCGGCTCATGTCCGTATGAAATAACCAACGCGGTGTTGTACATAAGATAATCTTTTATTAATGAAGTGGATTGCGTGCAGATACAAATTGTGATAAATCCGAAAACGACAAGCGCGACGTACCCCTTCATGTTAGTGACGGAAATATTTAATTTTGCGATATGTCGTTTGAGATTTCAATTTTTGATTAACTTTGACGAATGGCAATTGCAATCAAAAGATTGTGTAACATTTTTTTCGTGGAAAATTAAGTCATTTTGGATGATCACCGCTTGAATAAATGATGTATAATTATTTCCAAAATAATAATTGCTATGCTACTTAACATGCCCATAACCAAGACATAAATTGCCGATGAGAAGTGTACCAAATCCACAGGAGTTACATTCAAATCCGATATTTCACATTTTAGCCGAGTGCCATACCAGGCTTTGCTGTAGTAAGATAGAATTCCAGTTTCTGTTATCCTTCGAATGCTTTTTTTTATAAAAACGAAAGCGTTTTTAGTCCCTTTGCAATTGTAACAAAATGTTTTCTTTTTGCTAAAATACAAAGAACGAAGCCTAGAAAGGACCCGGAAGGTTGATATGTGACCCCCAAAATATAACAATATAACATTTATGATTCCGCAAAATCTGTGCGATTTTCAGCCAATACAAATTTTTATAATTTCCCATATACAAAGCTTATAGACTAATTGAGGGCCTGGCGTAGTGTAATAAATACAATTTTCACGTCACTTTTAAGCCGGTGAAAGTTTTTCGCTTATGTCTCTGCGAAATTATCAGGGAAATCGCTGTTTAAAGTTTTGCCTGAAAGATACTCGTATGTACATTAGAAACCAACAAATGTTTATAAAAATCGGTTGAGTGGTTCGGGATCTAGGGTCCAAACTCTCGCTTCGCGACCATACAAGATTGTTTTTCATGAATATTTCTTTAAAATAAAAAATTACAGCAAAAAATCTTTAACAATAAAGAATTGACCGCTAAAATTTGAAAGCGGAGATAACAATCAATTTTTATATTTTTAAACCCGTACGAAGAACGAAGTTTACCACGACGTTTGTATTCAGTCGAATTTCGATCCGAGAGTGGGGGGAGCATCGATCATGGTTTAGATGGCGAATTAGCAATAAAAAAAATGTCCGTCCGTCCGTCAACACGATAACTCGAGTAAAACTTAACCGATTTTCAAAAACTTTTTTTTTTCCTGAAAGCTAATCGAAAAATCTTTTTTATCACAGAGGCAGCGAAAGTTTGTTCTTTCGCCCCTCAAATCAGGGACGAAAAATGCATCCCACGGGGCGAAAGTAAAAGAAGGAAGCCAAGAGAACGAAAATATTACAAATGAACAACTTTCGTCCCTCTTTGCGTCAATGAACTACTAAAATTTGTTCACTTGACAGAAAGAAGGTTGCCATCACAGAAGTGGTTTTGATTTTGAGCGCTACATATTAACCAGCAGTTGTTTCTGGTTTAATAATATTAGAGCATTTATAATCACTTCCTAACAAATTTTTTCTGATTTACTTAACACGACGTCGTAAAGGGAATCAATGTTAACCATGAAATATGGCGTCAAAGTAAGTTTGTTGTTATTTTGTTAAGTTATTGTTTGCTGTGTTTTCATTGACGGATTCATATATTTTATTGGCTGTTAAGCAAATATTTTTTTATATTATAATGGAAACAATGATGGGAATAATGTTGTGTTGTGTTGACTTAATTCAAATAATTTAAGTCCTTGCCAAGTGACAACAGTGTTATTCAGTGATGTTGTTCGTAAATGGGAATTATTGCATTTTTGTGCGTTCAACCCCAATCATTTTCGTGAAAAATACTATATTTAGAATGCATCAGTGTTTTTTCGTGGCTAAAGTACAAACCTTCCGCTGTCTCTGTGATAAAAAATAGTATGGATAACTCGGGACAAAAGTAAGAAAATTCAAACCGTGTGATTGCCGACCTCACCTTCGGTTCGGGCTGCAAACTTCACACGGATTTGAATTTTCTTACTTTCATCCCTTGTCATCCAAATTACTATTACGGTATTGAACCTGACACTGTCGGCCCAAGGGTCGTTTAAGTGGTTTTTGATCTTTTGAACATAACTCGATTAAATCTTTTCCGATTTTCCAAAACTTGTTTTCATTTGAAAGATCTGGGCATGGCCGACAATTTATGGAAGAAACTTTTTTGGATTTCAGTACTTGTATTTATCTAGGGCACTAAAAACGTGTCTCTGCTAGGGCCCTTATATTAGTGTTTTTATACACAACTCGAGTAAATCTTTTCCTATTTTCATAAATTTTTTTGTTTGAAAGATCTGGGCATGGTCTACAATTTATGGAAAAAGCCATTTTGGATTTGAGTCTTCGGACTTGGTGACGTGACATTTCTCCGCCGCAAATAACGCCCGGGGTGTTATTAACGCCCGCATTCCGGGCGCTAATAACGCCTGGGTGTTATTAACGCCCGCACTCCGGGCGCTAACAACGCCCGGGGTGTTATTGACGCCCGCACTCCGGGCGCCCAGCTATATAATTCGGTACACGGTCACTATTGAGCTTCAAGAATAAATTGGAAGTTATATAAATTCAGAAGCTTAGGACATTTCAATGTGCACATCTCGTTTTGTATTGTTTTTATTCATCCCTTTTACTAAAATTTTTAAATTTCAAAATCGTAGTGCTCAATGACTTTCATAAAGTTTTCATGTAATTTTTTGATTTTTATTGACAACTTTTTTAAAAATAAAAGAGCACAGAAAAAAATTCTTCCATCTAGTGGCATTCTGTATGATTCTCCTAATCAATCCCTTCCAGTGACGTTCTGTACTTTCCCCTTAGTCAACTCTTTCTAGTGACATTCTGTATAAGGAAAATGTTCCTCTTACTAAACTCCTTCTAGTGACATTCTGTATAAGGAAGATTTTCCCCTAGTCAACTCCTTCTAGTGACATTCTGTATAAGGAAAATGTTCCTCTTACTCAACTCCTTCTAGTGACATTCTGTATAAGGAAGATTTTCCTGTAGTCAACTCCTTCTAGTTACATTCTGTATAAGGAAAATTTTCCCCTTAGTCAACATTCTGTAAAGTGCGGCCAAGGTTTATTTCCCACTTTTTGGAAAGACACCAACAGTCACCATTTTCTAGTTGAAATTTTCGGCCTATGAAACTGCATCATGTTTTTTTAAAGCAGTTAGAAATCATTGTACAAATGTAATCTTTATATTTCACGTTGTACACCTCTAAAAGGATAAGGCTGTAACTATCAACATTTTTAAATAACTTATTACACAAAAAGTGACACCGCATTTTAAAATTTTCCTCTATTCAACTCCTTCTATTGACGTTCTGTATAAGGAAAATTTTCCTCTTAGTCAACTTCTTCTAGTTACATGCTCTATAATTAAAGTTATTTGTTAAAGCGCCATTTTGCAGCGTTTATCCAATTATTCAGCTGGGCGTTATTAACGCCCGGCGTGCGGGCGTTAATAACACCCCGGGCGTTATTAGCGCCCGTAGTGCGGGCGTTAATAACACCCCGAGCGTTGTTAGCGCGCAGAGTGCGGGCGTTAATAACACCCCGGGCGTTGTTAGCGCCCGGAGTGCTGGCGTTAATAACACCCCGGGCATTATTAGCGCCCGGAGTGCGGACGTTAATAACACCCCGGGCGTTATTAGCGCCCGGAGTGCGGGCGTTAATTACACCCGGACGGGCGTTAATAACGCCCCGGGTGTTATTAACGCCCCGTGCGTTATTTGCGGCGGAGAAATGTCCTGCCACCTTCGGACTTAACTAGGACACTAAAAACGAGTCTCTGCTAGGGCCATACCTGTTTCTTGTACATAGAAAATTGTTTTTTTAGTCGACAGGTCTATGAAAGCCCAACAATTTGTAGAAGAACCTTTTTTGAGATTAGGCCCTTGGATTTAGCTGGGGCACTAAAAACGAGTCTCTGCAAGGGCTCTACATGTTTTTTGTGCATATCTTGAGTAAATTTCTTACGATTTTCAATTTTTTTTAATCGAAAGTTCTAGGAACGTGTCACATTTTATGGAAGAAAATTTTTTAATTAGATACCCTTGGACCCAGCTAGAACCCTAAAACTGAGCTTCTACTAGGGCGTAACGTGTTTGTTTACATAAATCGGGTAAATCCTAACCGATTTTGTTGATTGGTTTTGTTTTTGAGAGGTTACTGAATTATATATAAAAAAAAATTTAGGCCCGGTGCCAGTGCTTAGAGCTCAAGTGGGCCTCAGTTCGGTTCTTAAGTCGGTCGGCCCTAACAAAAAAAAATTCTATGTGGTAGAGCAAATTAAGGGAAACATTTTTGTCTATGGAAATATGTGTGATCCTAAGACCGACCTGAGGCCCACTTCAGCCCAAGCACCGCGCCAGAGTTTGTTTTTGAATAAAATTCGGTACTCGATTTCCTCTCAAACAGAAAAAAATCAACAAAACAGTTAGGACTTATCCAATTGTTTACATAAAAAACACTTTGTGCCTTAGTAGAAACTCAGTTTTAGGGTCCTGACTGAGTTCAAGGGTTTCTAATCAAAAAAATTTTTTTCATAAAACGTGAAACAGTCCTAGATCTTTCGATTAAAAAAAAAATTTAAATCGGAAGAGGTTTAATCGAGTTACTGCATAAACTTGAAATGAATCTGAGTTCTATACTGTTAAACTTAGCCGTTCAAGCAAATTGGAAGGTAAGGTGTTTTCGGAACTTTAACATTTTTGGGACTTTCGAAATTAGTGAAAAGTGCCATAATATTAAAATAAAGAAAACTGCTTTAGAACAATAAAAAGAAGAACCTTACTTGATTCTAATTAATTCTCTTAATGGAGATTTATTGGGAACAGCTGGACCAGTTGGAAATTTTGGTATGTAAAGAATTTCCTGCAATTCGCATTTTTCCGAATCCGTCAATGAATCTGAATTAGAAATAAATAATAAGTATTAAAAGTATTGTAATTACTCGAGCGTTCGAATACAGATACTAACTTCGAAGGATGATGTAGGCATAGCTTCCTAAAAATATAAGATTGATTTGAAACATTTGAAATATTTTACCTGATTACATACCGTCTGTGTTAAATACGAATCCACCTAAAAAAGCAACAAATTTAATCATATAGTTAATTGAACATTTCAATTATATTAAAGAAAAGCATGGTTACCCGGGCTTCGCCCGGTATATGGTTGTGATAATTTATGCAAATTGGTTACAAGTAAACATGTTTTTGATTCCAAACCTTTACCTCCACAATCAGTTCTTTGCCGAAAGTTTCTGAGAAACTTCAAATTATATGAAATACTTTAGTATCCTACTTTTAGCTCACCCACATTCAAGAAGTTGAAAATTTTCTCCTTTTTGCGTCCTTAACGACATGTCACGTACATGCGTATCGTAAGACTCACGACCACAATATAGACAGTCCTACCGGATTCACTCAACAGATTTCCAAAAACTGAGACCTTGTTCACAATTTCCATGGTATCTTTTATACCCACAAAGAAACATTTTTCTCATATAACTCCGGTCCGACCGATCGGCTAGATTTTGCTCGTCTTTGAAAGTCAGTCATGTCGCATAAAACAAACCCCATCAAAATTGTGACTTTACGATTGAAGTAAGAAATAAGACAGATGAAAAAAGTAATTTTTGAAATTCTCTAATTGTTACGCTATATTCCGCGACAAATTATTTATTTATTTTTTAGATAAATTTTAGAAATTACATTTGCAATTGGATTTGAATTAAAAATTTTTGATGTTCACGGGTGAGACACGAATGTGAACTTGCCGGGCACTCATTATTTGTATTTCTATCTCCATTAAATTGTATTTGTGTTAATTAGTATACATCATATCGATATATTTTTATACAGAGTGCATTGCAAGCATAGGAGAATCCAATAATTGACAAAAAATATTCCGACGTTAAAATAATCGAATGTGGAATAATGGAATGTGGAATATCATGAAGCTATACACACTTGGACAATGGTAATGTAATTTCCCCTCTTTTAAAGTTATTCGCAAAAAAGAGAACACTAGACGAGAATATTACTAATTATAAAAGTCAAAACTTATTTTCAAATTTAGTCGGGTCACTTAAGGTGACTTTTTTCAAATTTAGAGATAATATTTTTTCCTACATCTTTTCCACTGTTGTGCATTTTGCACACAGTGAATCATTCCTACAACAATCATTTGTAGTAGGGACGATTGCCCACCTTCGAACGTGAAGGCAGACTCCACTGTAAATTGTGGCGGATGATTCATCTTTTATGCATTGGCATCACCAGAACTGCTACTGAGGTTCTTTTTGATGAACACGTTAAAGTGATGTGTAACAAGTGTCTGTCACCATCCTCAAAATCCTCGAAGGTCAGTATGCCTAAAACTTCCAGCTCAAGTTCGACCCCAATTTCAACTTCATCTTTTATGCATTGGCATCACCAGAACTGCTACTGAGGTTCTTTTTGATGAACACGTTAAAGTGATGTGTAACAAGTGTCTGTCACCATCCTCAAAATCCTCGAAGGTCAGTATGCCTAAAACTTCCAGCTCAAGTTCGACCCCAATTTCAACTTCCAAGGCGCCGCCAACGCCAAAAAGCGTCAGAGTTAACAAGAACTCCTTAAACGATCTAGCTCAAACTTCTATTTTCGACTTCGCTCGACCAACTTCAGATATCTCTCAACACTCTTCAGGAATTGACAAATCTAAAGAAATCTTGTCCCTGCTCCATGAGATCAAGGCGTCGATTCATGATCACCGCGAAGAAACTAAAACTTATGCGTCGGTTCTAAGTGAATTGAAGGACACCGTAGTTAATCCGGTAGTTAGTATTCAGCCTAAGAAACCTTTGTTTTCTTCCGTGGCTGCAAGTTGCAGTATGGACGTTGCACCAACTGACGTGAACTTCCCTTCAGTTTCTATGCGTTCGAATAAACGTAAGCGCGTATCGAAGGTTGATATAACGCCTAAAAGGGTTCGAACCAATGGAAAGAAGTATGACGTCAATCCGTTAATTCGCCAACGCAAGTTGACCCCCGGCACCAATCTAGACACCAATCATGGATTTGGTAGTCCGGTTAAACCTCGTCAACCAATGAATAGACTTACGAAATTTATTTACGTTTCTCGTCTTAAGCCAGATGTAACTGCGGAATCGGTTTCCTCGTATATGAAAACGAGAATGCCTGAACTTGATAACAAGGATTTCAGTTGCAGACTTTTAGTGAAAAAAGATAAAAAGCTGGACGAACTTACGTTTATTTCTTTCCGGCTAAGTTGCACAGTTGAACTCTTCGACAAGCTCATCGCTCCTTCTTTTTGGCCCTCTCATGTCCAAATTGGAGAATTTCAAGAAAATAAGAGGAGGTCCTTGGACTCTTTTTTACCGCCTACAACATCTCCAGCGACAACATCCACACAAGAGAACTCCGATTCTCTTGCAACGCCAGTTTCGAAGAGAACTCCATTGGTAAAAGAAACAACCGCAACATAGCATGCAAGGCTATGTTTCAGCCGCTTTTTTCAGATTTTTTCAATTCTAAAGATCAGGGTGAGTCATTCCACGCTGACATCATAACTCATTCGCAGCCAATAATTTCAGCTAACACTTATTTTGATTCTGTTAATCCTATCAAGTCTGATCTCTCCGTTGTAAAAAGTAATGTCAGGTTGTACTATCAGAATGTTCGCGGATTAAGAACTAAAACTGATGATTTTTCGAACAACTCTTTGACATGTAACTACGATATTATAGCACTGTCTGAAACATCGCTCAATTCGTCCTTCTATGACAGTGAATTGTTCAATCTTAAGCAGTTTTCAGTTTACAGGACTGATCGGTCTTCATTAAACAGCGTCCATCAGAGATATGGAGGTGTTTTGATCGTTGTCCGTTCATCCATTCCCAGCGAATGTGTTCTAGTGCCTGGGAGCGACAACGTCGAAATGGTCTTAGTTAAAGTCCAGCTTCAAAATCATTCGCTTTTTGTTTGTTGCCTCTACATTCCTTCTGGCTCCTCTGTCAAAGTATACACCGAATATCACGATGCATTAGAAAAGACACTGAAATTTATAGACCTGGATGTTAATGATGAAATGTGTCTTTTAGGAGATTTTAACCTAACCCTTGTTGATTGGATTCCTGACCGTTTTAATGACAACATTGACTGCATTGATGACTTGATCAGTATAATAATAATAATCTGCCTTAACAGGGTTACGGGCTAGATCATTATTTACTAGTTTCGCTACTTTTTGTGGTTCTACTATTTGAGATCCTTTCATTACCGGAAAGATTTTACTGTGCCAGTGGTAAGCTGTGCGACAAACCCAGTGCCATCCATGAGATGTACATACTAGGAACGAAACTAGTAGGAGTAGAATACCGGCACCTCCCAACAATGCCTTTCACCGGTAAGCCGTACGATGGCGCTACACTCAACTTCACATGACTTGAACCGATTCAATTAGCTTTGTTTTGTTTACAAATCTAACAATCGGAACAAATCTGTCTGCGGCTGAGTTTCGAACCAACGCACTGGCAACTCGATCTCATAGTAGCAAGCAGACGTGTTAACCACTACGCTATCGAGTTGTATCGACTTGATCAGTGGTCAAGACGAATCATGTGAAAGCGATGTGATGCTCCCTACTAAAGTTGGTGAAGGAACGAAAGCCGATATCATCTATCTCATGATGAGTGGTAACCTTCATCAAGTTAACAGCGTTCGCAACTATTATGGAAAGATTTTGGACCTCGTGTTTTACAGCAATCCTAATAACGTCAAAGTCAATTAAATCTGATGTTCCTATGAGTCGAATTGATTTGTATCACTATCCTATCGAAATAGTTATTTCAGCAGACTTAGTTGAAAGCATCGAAAATATTGAAAGTGAGGAATCACAAAGTGAATTTAACTTCAAAAAAGGCGACTATACTGTCCTAAATAACCATTTTCATTCTATTGACTGGAATCAACTGATGTCAAACGTTTCTAACGTTGATGACATAGTCAACGTATTTTACGATGTTTTGTTAGATGGATTAGAGAAATTTATTCCGCTCAAAAAGAAAATGGTTATTAACGATCCACCCTGGTATAATCAGCGTTTGCGTAATCTAAAAAATAGAACAAGCAAAGCTCACAAGCGATTTAAAAATGAAACAAACCCAGACGAAAAACTGAAACTAAAAATGAAATTTTTGTCCATTAGTAAAGAGTTTCACTACTTGCGTGAACAAGCCTTTAACAAATATTTGAGTAACACCGAAGAAATGTTAACTTCTGATCAGTCAAAATTTTGGTATTACGTGAAGTCGCGAAAAAAGACTACAGGCTACCCTTCAATTATGTCTAGAGGTAATAAGAAAGCTGGTAATCCCAACGAAACGTGTGATCTTTTCGCTGAATTCTTCGAAAGCGTGTATGTAGCTGATAACGAGATTAGTTCTGACTTATCGAAAAAAATGAACCCCATAGAAAAGCGCATTGACATTGGATCAATTTCTTTTGAGATGCAAGACGTTTTGAACCATTTGAGTAGTATAGACACGAGTAAGGGTGAAGGTCCTGATAACATCTCTCCGATTTTATTAAAAGCCTGTGCTGAGAGTCTGTCATCTCCGCTACTTCGCATTTTCAACTCATCCCTCGAAACTGGAAAATTTCCAACAAGATGGAAGACTTCTTATATTACCCCAATTTTTAAAAGTGGTTCTAGAAGTAATGTCGAAAACTACAGAGGCGTAGCTATTCTACCAACAATAGGAAAACTATTTGAAGCCATCGTCAGCTCTATTTTATCCACAAAGTTCAATCGAATAATTTCAAAGTCACAACATGGCTTTATGAAGCGCAGATCTACAGCAAAAAATTTAGCTGAGTTTGTTAGCTATGCTACCAAAGTTATGGAATCTAGACATCAATTAGATGACGTCTAATGACGCGTCATATACACCGATTTCCGGAAAGCATTTGATAGAGTCAAACATTCGATTCTTTTGCACAAATTGAACCAAATGGGTGTTCATTCGAACCTGTACTAAAGTCTTCTCTTCTTCAGTTTACTTAATGTATGCTGACGACTTGAAAATTTTCGCTAGAATCAAAAATTTTCTTGACGCAAGTGCTCTCCAACGTGACTTGAACAGGTTTCTACAGTGGTGCAAGATCAACCAACTTTATTTGAACGTCGATAAGTGTAAGGTTATCCCCTTCACTCGAAAGAGATCCAAAATTGAGTTCGGTTACAATATCGATGATGTTGTGTTGACTCGTGTCAAGGTAATTAAAGATTTGGGAGTCCTCTTGGACCAAAAATTGATATTCAGTAAACACATTGAATATATAACTGCAAAAGCTTACTCAATGCTTGGCTTCGTCATGAGAACTTGTAAGGAATTTAAAAATATCAAAACTTTAAAAAGTATATACTTTGCCTATGTCCGTTCTTACTTAGAATATGTTTCAGTTGTTTGGCATCCTTATCAGGACACATTTGTTGACAGAATTGAATCTATTCAGAAAAAATTTTTGATGTACGCACTGAGGCGGACGGTGAAACGGGACGAAAACCACAAGCTTCCTCCATATATTGAGAGATGCGATTTGATCAACATCGAAACACTCGCCCGACGCAGAATTAATGCCTGCGCGTAGGCACTTTTTGTATCCGATCTGATGAATGGCAATATCGACGCACCTAAAATTAAAAGCAAAGTCATTCGTAATTCTAGACCCACTCGTGGTGATGACTTTCTCGTTGTCGACGAACACAGGACAAAATATGGTCTTTATGAGCCAATCAATAACATGTGCATGGCATTTAACCGCTTTTCACTACTTTGGTTTCTAAACATACCACGTGTATCGTTCAAGATGACTATCAGGAAGTTAAAAATTGCGTATAAACTGAATGGTAAGACAAGAATTTCATAATCAATGTCAATATGATTCTATCTTTATTTAAACTGAACCTATGGTTCTCACTCTAATCAGAATCTGATTAGTCAACTCGGGTCTCACGACTCTCAAATGTAACTCTAAGTCACGTCGACTTGCAAAAACAGCTAGTCTAGCCGAGTAGTTTCCGCTAATCATTTTTGTTTCAGGTGGACCATTGGCTGCACGAGACGTTGGTGCTTGATAGAACATCGGGCTATTTTCTATTTTCGTCTAATAATTGATTCCTGTTTTATGATAACTTCTACTTAGAATTGTATAATTGTTAATAATGACGATGAGCAGAGGTGGCTACTGACTCCGACGGGTCGACTGGGTCGGCGGTTCACTTCCGGTTCTGCTCGTAATTTATGTTTTTTGTCATACTTATTTGTATTCAGTCAGGGCTTCGGCCATAATAAATAAATAAATAAATAAAAAAAAAAAACTTTGTTTGTCTGTCTGTCTGTTTGTAAATTGTCGGAAACAAATTTCCAGCGTGAACCAACATACGTTCAACCTGCTTGAAGAGTTCCGAGGAACTGAAGCAAAGTGTCGTTTTGCATTGCCTTATATGATTCAAAAAAAGGCAATGCAAAAGAAGGTTCCCATGTGAACCAACATACGTCCGACCTGCTTGACGAGTCCAAAGGGACTGAATTAAAATGCGGTTTTGCATTTCCTTTTATAGCAAAAAAACATTATGCTACCTAGATTTCAATTATAAAATTTTTTTTGGTTCTTTTGGACAGTTGGTTTCTTCGGGAAAGTTGTTGATATTGATGAGTAGAATCTTTATGAATCCTAAGAAAATGGCTGCCAGCTGTGAAAGTGACGCCATCTTAGATTTTTTACTATCTTCTGAATTAGAATAGTTACACGTTTGGTTTCTTCGGGAAAGTTGTTGATATTGATGAGTAGAATCTTTATGAATCGTAGGAAAATGGCTGCCACCTGTCAAAGTGACGCCATCTTGGATTTTTTGCTATCTTCTGAATTAGAATAGTTACAGGTTTGGTTTCTTCGGGAAAGTTGTTCATATTGATGAGTAGAATCTTTATGAATCCTAGGAAAATGGCTGCCAGCTGTCAACGCCATCTTGGATTTTTTGCTATCTTCTGAATTAGAGTAGTTACACGTTTGGTTTCTTCGGGAAAGTTGTTGATATTGATGAGCAGAATCTTTATGAATCCTAAGAAAATGGCTGCCACCTGTCAAAGTGAAGCCATCTTGGATTTTTTGTTTTTAAAAGTATTTTGGAAGGTATGGGAGGCAGATAATTGGTTTCTTCGGCATTTCCATGTAAATCTACATACGTCCGACCTGCTTGAAGAGTTCCGAAGAACTAAAGCAAAGTGTCGTTCTGCATTGCTTTTTATAAGCCGAAAGCCAAAGAATAGACAATGCAATAGTAGATAAGAGTTCCGAGGAACTAATTTAATTTACTGTTTTGCATTGCCTTTTATAACCCAAAAAAGCAATGCAAACCTAGCTTCGAATGCCAAGAGAAATCAACAAGGGAAACCTAGAGGCAGAGAACGAAAGACGTTCCTTTTATTAGAGTACCGAGACCGCAACGAAGCAGTCCCCAACAAAAAATAGTGCGCTCTTATTATGGGAGCAATCTCCCACATAGGAACAGTATCGCCATCCTCACCTAGCATCATCTTTCAACGACGCTTAGCGCTGGGCATCACCAACCGGCGATGCTTTCAAGCGAGCTATTTATACATTTGAAACTGAGTATATTCTGTGAACATTTATACAACGCTTATAATTTGTAATTTTCATATGAGCAATTTGTTTCAAGTAATTTCAGGTAGGATATATATGTGTGTGTGTGTGTAAATGTGGAATGGAATAAACGAAAAAACTATTTTATGCACGTGGCTTCATTCACTAATATTCTCGATGTATTTAGGAGGGGCATGTTTACTAACACGCATTCTGTTGTGTGTTACAATTTTTTTTATTTGTATGAAACGAAGTTATGTGAGGAATTATTTGTATGGAACGAAATGACGTGCCGATTTGGTTTTCTTTGTAAATTTTTTTGGTTGATGTTAGATCTTTGGTTTCTTCGGCAAAGTCTTAGAGTTTTGTTAGCAGAATCAGTGAAAAATGATCAAAACTGTAAACATTTGGGACAACTCAATTTTTAAAAATATCTTGGAATGTCCATACATAGGTTTCTTTGGCAAAGTCTTAGAGTTTTGCTAGTAAAAGTCACCTGTATTGGTGAAAATGTCGGGCAGTTGGACATGGGGTCAATTTTTATGCTTTTAAAAACATCTTGGAAATATGGGAGGTAGACCATTGGTTTCTTTGGCAAAGTCTTAGAGTTTTGTAAGTAAAAGTCACCAGTATTTGTGAAAATGCTGGGCAGCTGAGGAAATTGTAGTACGGGAGTACAGTAGTGAGGAGAAAATGGTAGTACGGGAGAAACGGTTGTACGGAAAACAGTAGTACGTTGGAAACGGTTGTACGGGGAAAACGGTAGTGCTGGGGAAACGGTTGTGCGGGGGGAATGTTAGTACGGGGAAAACAGTAGTGAGGAAGAAATTGTAGGAAGGGAGAAACGGTTGTACGGGAAAATAGTAGCACGGTGATAACGTTTGTACGGGGAAATGGTAGTACGGTGGAAATGTTAGTACGGGGAAATGGTAGAACGGTGAAATGGTAGTACGGGGAAAACAGTAGTGAGTAGGAAATTTTAGGACGCGAGAAACGGTTGTACAGTAGCACGGTGATAATGTTTGTACGGGGAAACGGTAGTACGGAGAAAATTGTTATACGGGGAAAAGTGTTGTACGGTGGAAACGGTAGTACGGGTGAAACGGTAGCACGGGGAAAACGGTAGTATAGACGTAATGATAGTATACAGCAAACGGTAGTTCGGCAAAACGGTTTTACGGGAAAACCAGATTTGCGTAACCTTATGGTAACTACTAAAATACTACTACGTCCATTTCTTATTCATCTACATCTAACTTTGAACACCCTTGGATATATTTTAGTATTAAAGTCGCAAATCTCCGACCTAGCAGACAAGAATGCAAAAGAAAACAAAATTTTTTCCGACCGAATATTTTCACTTGATGCACTTATTTTCACAATATTTTTCAATATTTTAACTTTTTTATTTCAATTGGATGTTTATCATTATCAAAAACATATAAAGGGACCCGTACGTATCAGAGTAGATGTGGAAAACAGAATAGATGTTGCAAAAAGATTCGAACGTATCAAAGTAAATGCTGTCTTAACTCTTAAGTGTATGAAATTACGTCGACATTAAATTGGATTGGAAATTGCCGAAAGGGCAATATTGAAAAACCCGTCCGAAGAAACGGTGTAAAAGTCACTATAAATATTCAAGCAACCGTCAAAATAAGAAATAGTTTAAAAAAAAAGTGAAAACTTTTTTTTCAGACATCCATAGACTTCCATAAATAAAAAAGTTTGCCACTGACCCCGATCTTCTATCACTTATAGTTCTTAAGATGTTTGTATTTTTAGAAAATATATTGTCTAGATCGATCCACCCTAACATTAGCGGCCATATTGGCAGGCATTGTGACATGCATCACAACGAAACTAACAACTTTGCCTTTGACACCGATCTTCTATCTCTTATTGTTTTCAAAATATTTGAATTTTTCGAAAATACATTGCCTAGATCGATCCACCCTAACATTAGCGGCCATCTTAGGCTCGGCCCAGGCCCAAATTTTTTATTGGATGCTCTTAAGGCTATCATTACCTATCGAATAGAAAAAGAATTACGAAAATTGAATGGAATTTACTCGATTTTTGTATAAAAAACAAGTAGGGCCCTAGTGGGTCCGTTTCTTTAGGGCTCTAGCTAGGTCCAGCGACCCAAAGTAAAAAAATTTTCTTCCATAAATTGTTGGGCATTCCCAGACCTTTCGATCGAAAATTCAACTTCAACTGACCAAACCCGACCCGACCCGAAAAAATTAGTTCACATTCTGGCTTCTAGCAAATAACTCAAATAACTGAAAGTGTATCTGGATGAGATATGATTCCGAATAAGTCTCGGAAACGTATCGTCGACTCGCACAACCTCAGCCACGTTAGTTTCTACGGGTAAAAAAGTCGTGCTTCCATCTCAGCAAGCATACCTCATTCTACGATTACAAATAAATTTGATTTGCTTCATAAATATTTGGGCCATTCCACGAAAACTCCGTTCCAACGCTCGAAATGCTCAGTTGTTACGAAAAGATATTCATACAAAATGCTGCATCAGAAGTATTGATCCTTTAACTAGAGATTAGTAACTTTTCTATCGCTTTTATTTTGTAACTACTGAGAATTTCACGCGTGGGAACGAAGCGGACCGTGGAATTGCCCATTTTCAAAAAATTTATGAGTAATTAAGAGTTATTTGCTAGAAATAAGAATGTGAACTATATTTTTTTAGGATCGAATCGGGTTTGGTCAGTTGAAGTCATCAAACCCGACCCGACCCAAAAAAAAAGAAAATGAAAACCCTACCCGACCCGACAAAAAAAGGAAAATAGAAAACCCGACCCGTCAAATTCATTCGGGTCGGGTTTTTTTCGAATTTCGGGCGGCCCGCACACCTCTATTATGCATTAAACATTTGAACTGAATTTCCTATGTGAGTCAATGTACCACTTGTGCGATGACGGCATCTACCCTTTGGCGCCTTCGGCTCAGAAAATGCAAACTCTCGCACGCGTGTTACAATAAATTTACATAAAGAACCAATGTAATAGTAATATACCTTGTTTTATCAGTCGTATGCCCGTCCGAAGTGGCATAATGACTTCCTCAGGATTTTTCATAACTTTTTGATAAAGTTTAACAGTCGCTTCGTCTTTTGCAACGTGAAAATTGTCAATTACATACGGAACAGCATCCACTCCAAATTTGAAAGGAATATGCAGCAACTGTTCAACTGTTTTAATATTTTTTGGCGCCTCAGTTAATAAAGAACCAACGATAAATGACGCATAGTATTGAATTATTAACACGGAAAAAAGCAGCATCGTAATGTTCACCACACGAGATGATGTAAGATGAGGATTTCCCGAATAACCTGTGGGACAAATGTATTATCTTGGAGGAATTATGGTTGGAAAGCACATACTTTGTTGGAAAATAAATCCGAAGACCATCAGAATAGAATGGCTGTAGGAACATTCGTTGAGTGACTGTTTAAACCTAGTTAGGATCACCACGCTTTCAAGCAAATATGTATTTCTGACAATCAAAGCACTTAGAAAACACAGCAGAACTGTCGCGTACCAAACCGTGCCGTCGAAGGGTGAGAGAAATACGTTGGCAGCATTGATTGACTTAGGGTGGCGAAAGATGAACTGTATCCTAGTTAAGAAAAGAGATTCCTTCATACACCAGCAGAGTTCGGATTTTTTTGATTGATTTTCGAAAAATCACAATTTTAATAAAAAATGATGCTCAAAAAACAATGAGCATAACTAAATTTCGAAAATATGATTTTTCTTTTTATTGGTTAAATTGTTGTTTTAGGTGAAACTGAATTGAACTGAACTTTCGACGAAAATCATGACTTTTTTATGATTTGATGCTCAAAATCGTATCACACTTTTTTTCGTGATGATTAAAATGATTTTGATTTTCAAGAAATGATTTGATTTTGATTTTCAGACTCTGTACAACAGCTTCAAAACATGGGCTTATGTGATAAAAATTCTTCCAACTTTGCTTTATCTGCAAAAATGAGAGTTGCAGAAGTATAGGTATGTTTAATTATCAGAAAAATTTCATTTTCCCAGATGACCTTTTTTGCTTGCAAATGAAGATAGTGTTACGCCAAATAGTAACTGGTTGATGGAGAGTAAACTTCGGTGAATATTTTTCCGTTCAGATCGTTCAAGTAGGGATAATATTATTTCTATGCCAAGTGATGCGATAAGACACGTTTTTCGAGCGATTTTTTAAACATTTATGCAATACTAGCATTTTTACGCAGGCTTCGGTCGGGATATGGTTTTAGTAATTTATGAAACTTATTTACCAAACCTTTACCTCCACAATCAGTTCTTTACCGAAAGTTTCTAGAAAGCCTCAAATTGTACCTATAAAATACTTTGGTATTTTACTTTGAGCTCTCACCTACACTCATATGGGTAAAAAGTCCAAAATTTTCTTCTATTTGCGTCCTTTACGACACGTCACGTACATGCGTATCGTTAGTCCCAAGTCCACCACATAGACCCTCCTGCCGGAAAAACTCAACAGATTTCCGTAGACTGAAAACTTGCTCACAATTTGCGTGGTGTACAAAGAAACACTTTTCTGATATAGGATAAGCCGCCCACAGAACTTAGAGGTTATCCTTCTGATACCATTTAGATAGTCTAGCACAGTTTACGGTGGAAGATTTCTTATAGATTTCGGATTTGTATTATATGAACCGAAGCATTTTGCTCGTGCCATAATAAAAACAGGATATAATGGCAGAGGACTGCGAGGAAAAATTGAAAACGAATACGAAATGTTTTTTCGCTTTCACGAAATCTCTCAGAAAAACAAAATCTCTACCAAATAGCATGACTTTTAAGGAAGTGGTCACTAGTGACTGGCAATCAATTTGTAACTTGTTTGCGAATTTCTTTAATTCAGTTTGTATCCCTCAGACTGATATCTTGAATGATGAAATATTCGCCCCGCTCTCCAACGGTTTTCTTTCTGAATCGGTGTTTTGCTCGGAACAAGTTCAGGAAGCGGTCAAAAGCTTTCATGTCAATAAAATGTCGAGTCCAGATAATATTCCAATGGTTTTATTTGCAAAACTGGCAATGTCATTAAGTCTTTCTTTGTCAATTTTGTTCAGCAAATCAATTAAATGTCGAAAATTTCCTACCAGATGGAAGTTGAGCTTTATATCTTCCATCTTCAAAGACGATAAAAAGGATAAAATATCGAATTACAGGCCAATCTCCATAATGTGTGCGATCTCAAAAATTTTTGAAAGGTTAGTTTTTTGCATGCTGTTTGATCAAATCAAATCAGCGATTGCTCAAACTCAACATGTTTCTTTGCGAAGAGGTCAACACAAAATAATTTGATGGAGTATGTGTCCACGGTGGCTCAATGTATTATCGATGGTGGTCAGGTAGATACTATCTATACTGATTTTGCTAAGGCGTTTGATAAGGTTGACTTAAGTTACGAAGTTGCGAAGCTTAAAGGATTTGGGTTTACTAATAACCTAGTACAGTGGTTTGAATCGTATCTAGAGAACCGTTCCCAATATGTTGTCATAGGTGGTACTAAGTCAGACCGTATCACTCCGACATCCGGTGTTCCGCAAGGGTCCATACTGGGACCTCTGCTCTTCATATTATTCATTAATGATCTCCTATCAGCTCTCTCGTCCGGCTCAGGTTTTGCAGACGATCTAAAAATCTATCGAAAAATAAATGACCAAAATGACTGTAATCGTTTGCAAGATGACCTAAACAAAATGGCAATAAACGTTGAGAAATGTGCAGTAATGTCATAGCCGAAACGTAATTTTATTTGATTATAAGATTGAAGACCAAAAGTTACAGAGACTCTCTGCCAAAAAAGATTTAGGAGTCATTATGGATGACAAGCTCTCTTTCAAGGAAATCACCAGAAAATCGTAAAAGAGGTGTTCGGCGGACTCGATGTCCCCACACTTGTCGCTCAGTGGACAGGGTTGAATAGTTTTGTTTAATGTTTGTTAGGTTAATGTATCACTGACTCCTTTTTTATTTTAATCTGTTTGGCCGGAACACTGATCACTGACGATATTTTAATTTTTTTGTGGCCGCAACGTATCACTGTCGCCGTAATATTCACTTTAAATCTTGTTGTCGACGGTATTTAAATTTATTTGATTTAATTTATCTTCGTTTCACCGGTACTTTTTAATGGCGAACGAAGGATCATGAATAAAATCCACAGTTTGTAATGCTGTGAATAATACTTTATTTGCTACGAAGTTACACATTTTAAGTGTGATAACAAAGAGAGCGACATTTAATCTGATCCCGCTTATATAATCTATGTATGCATTTATATAATTTGATAACAGATAGCGTTTGGGCAAATACTTAATGATACAAATATTTGAATACTACCGCGAAATCCCGAACAACGTATTCTACAGTGAGGCGCATCAAAAAGCAGTAAGGTGTACCAAGTAAGGATTACTATCAAGTCAAGCCATATCTATAGCGGTGAAACTGAACGGACGTGTTTTCACAAAGCTCCGAACTTCCATTTGAAAATTGATAGTTTTTTGAGAATATCTGTCTATTTTACAGTGGAACTTACTAATAAAAGATCAAATAAAATAGAATACAGTGTAAGCTAACTAAAAATTGTTATCAAAAGTCAAAAGTTGTGCGAAAGGCGAGTCGAATGAATCGAAGTCTTCTGTTTAAATTTCTGTTTGCGTTGGATATTATTCATCAATAAGGGTGTGCTGGACTTGGAAAGAATGTACAACTGGATGAAATTTGCTTAAATTGGCTTAAGCTCAGTCGTATAAAAATTCAGTACATTTTACTCGCCAATGTCATTGTTTGGTATTCGTAATTCAATCAAGTTCATAATTGCTTTTACTGCTTGATTTAACCTTCTTGTTGTTTACATTCTGCTGTGTCATTTGTAGTCTGGTAAATTACGATAAAATTTAAACGTTATAGATTTAGTCGGGTGACAACCTGCAATTAAAACTTTGTGAGTATAAATTACATATGTTTATTCATTTTTTCCTCTTGAAATTTAAGCATTTACCTTTAAAAACAAACCAAAAACGAAACTTGAATACAAACAGAGTGAGCATAGAAAACGAAAAACCAAACTTAAAACAAAAAGTATTCGCTCATTACTCTTTTAACTTATTTATGAAATAAACTAAAACGTAAGACCAAACCACTTAAAACCAACTTTATATATTTTCTATCGAATTAGCTGAATACTAATAAACGGATTTGAATTTCTTGTTTAAATCTTTATTAGCTCCCGTATCCACGAAGTAAAATTTTCTAATATTGATACTTATATTAAAGATTTATTTGTGAAACCAAGTTATTATCAGATCTCAAATGTAAGCCCTAAAGAACTTTAATGTGTACTACCAAAATGTCAGCGGATTAAGAACGAAAACTAAGGATTTTTTGACAAGTCTTCTGTGCAGAGACATTAGTATGATAGTACTCAGCGAGACATGGCTGAATGATAGCATTCATTGCAATGAATTATTTGATAAAAACTATACTGTGTACAGAGCAGACCGTGATCTGACTCGAACAATCAAAACAGATGGAGGTAGTTGTTTGGTTGCTGTCAAATCTGGATTCTATTCTCGTAGGTTGGATGATTGGGAAGTGACGCACAGTGGGTAAAAATCTTAGTGTTCATAAATCTAGTACTGCTGAAACAATTTTGACATAAGTTCTAAACTTTTGCTGTAATTACTCCATATTAACGACAGATTACTGGAAAAGTATAAAAAAAATTTGACATTTTGAAAATTCAAGAATCCCATTCCCAATCCCATTTGGTGAACTTCTCTATATATTGGACGCCAAAAATGATAAATAAAATGACTATAAAATTGTACTAAATCACCTTTCCCACCTATTTCTAAAGTTGTTGTCATTTTGATTGACTATAGGTAATGAATTATATTCATGAGCTAAAGAGCAGAAAAAGATATTAAGAATTGAAGTTATGACACATTACATTTTTGAATTTTTACAGTTTGACGTTCAATATACAGAGAAATTCGTCAAAACTGGAGTGAGATTCTTGAATTTTCGAAATGTCATTTTTTTTATACTTTTTAAGTAAGCTGTCATTATTATAGAGTAATTACAGCAAAATTTTAGAACTTATGTCAAAATTGTTTCTGCAGTACTAGATTTATGAAAACTAAGATAGCCGTTTTACCCACTGTGACGGTCGAAGACCTGTGGGTGTCAATTGAAAACTCTGACTATGAAAGATTATTTGTCAATGTTAAGTACATAAACTGTAATAGCACGTTCGACCAGTATAATAAGCATTATAATAAGCACAGTGAATTCTTAATACAATCTTTCTTACAATCTTTCGGACTCTATTGAGTGGATTGTTGACTCTGGTGGTATTTGTACTGCCCGCAATATGCAAGGGCAAAAAAAATTATGGCGAACGCTCTGATTGACACACTTTCATTGACTGCTTTGAATCAATTCAGTATTATCAAGAACAATAGGGATCGAACGCTATATATTAGATACCACAAAAAGCTGTCAGTTATCGAAGATAACGACCCTTTGGTTGAGATCGTCAAACAACACCCGGCCCTAATGATTACCGTAAACCTGGTACCGTTGAGGTTCCTAAACGAAAAAAATCTAACAAAATTCAATTTTTTTCGTGCTGACTATGAAGAACTAAAAAAATTGATTCGGGGAATTGACTGGATGAAAGAGTTCACTTGAATGTTGATGAATCTGTGAGTAGATTCTATGAATTAATCAGTACATTGCTTGTAAACGTGCCTAAAGTAAGACGTAACTCGTGCAAATTCCCGTGCTGGTACTCCAATGATTTGATTAGGTTGATTAATCGTAAGTCGATTGTTAAAAAGTCATATGACGTCAAAGTGAAGCAGGGAGTAGACGCTGCAGATGCATAAAAACAATTTTCTGATTTACGTAAGCAAGTCAAACAACTTCAAATAAAATGCGAAAGTCATTACGTGTCGAATATGAAATGTTTCTTCTCCTACACAAAGTCACAACGAACGTCTTATTCATTGCCAAACGTAATGCAGCACAACGACATAACTGCTAGTGACCGACAATCTGTTTCTAATTTATTTGCTGCCTACTTTGCATCAGTTTACCAGGAACCAAACCATAAAAATGTGTCTGGAGATCAGGTTTTGAAGGATTTAAATACGTCTCCTATAGAAGCAATTGAGATTAAAACTATTCTTGATAAACTCGATCAGTATAAAATACATAGCCCTGACGAAATTCCAGTTATATTTTATAAGAACTTATCGGATTGGATTCGCTTGCCGTTATCAATACTGTTCAATAAATCCATAGAATCGGGAAAATTTCCTAATCAGCGGACGATAAGTTTTGTGCTACCAACCTTTAAGTCTGGGAACCGATCTAAAGTAGAGAACTATCGCCCTATAAGCATCTAATGTGATATATCGAAAGTATTTGAAAGAATTATGTTCAACCGTCTCTACGCGCACGTTAAGCAGCATATCAGTGAGTACCAGCATGGATTTGTGCCAGGCAAGTCAAAACACAATCAAACCTACTGGAATACTTGAACTTTATTGTCGAATCGATCTCTAATGGCGGACAAATTGATACAATCTTTACTGACTTCTCAAAAGCGTTTGATATAATTTCGCATAACTTACTTTTGCAAGACTTAGAATTAGTAAGAATTAAAGCGGTATACAAAAGCTGGTTTCAAACTTATTTGACCGATAGGACCCAGTTAGTCGTGATCGGAAGTGCGAGATCCAAAGAAATAAAAACTACATCCGGTATACCGCAAGGTTCAATCCTTGGACCTCTGCTCTTCTTGATTTTCATAAACAATCTTCCATCAATTTTCAGATCATCATGGAGTTCACTTTTTGCCGACGAACATAAACTATCAAAGAAAATAAACAGTAGAAAAGATTGCTTAGATTTACAAGCAGACCTAGACTTGCCAGCAGAGTGGTGCACAAATCGTTTGCTAAACTTAAATGTAGATAAATGTCACACACTTAGCATTACTTACAAGCCGATTAAGATTGACTTTGATTACTCCATCGATGGTAAAAATACTACGAAAGTTGCAGTAAAAAAGGATCTAGGTGTCAACTTTGATGAAAAAGCTATCACATCACCAATACAACACGCAAATGCTACCAGAAGATCGGCTTTATTTGTCGTACAACAAGACAGTTCAAAGATCCGAACAGCTTAATTAAACTTTATTATGCGTATGTGCGAAGCCGATTAGAATACTGCTGCTCAGTCTGAAGCCCGCAATACATCAAATATATAGATCAAATTGAAAGAGTTCAAAGAAAGTTCACAAGACTTTTTTATTACAGGTTCAACTGGGTCAAGCCTGACTATAAAACGAGACTAAAACAGCTTCATATGCACTCGCTGGAAACTAGGCGTATCCAGATCATTTTTATATTATTACTATATAAAATGATACACGGCAAACTCAAAACCACTCTTTCATCACAAATTACATTCCACCAACTTCACGACATACAAGAAACCCTCCAACATTCTATTTACCGGCGCCGATGTCTATGTAGCTAACGAGCCTATGTATCGAATTAAACATCACCATAACACTATTTTCTCGTCACTCAATCTAAAAAACCCTGATTACATGATTAATAGTAGTAATAGTAGTAATAGTAGATTACAGTGGGGGATGCGGAAATAAGTCATTACATGAGGGATTAATTTTGTGAAATGAACCAAATTCAAGAGGGTGTTTTTAAGCAAAAAGCTTTGAAAACTGTTTTTTGACGAGTGTAGAGTTTGTATCCCGAGCCGAAGGCGAGGTATACAACTACAAGAGTCAAAAAACAGTTTTCAAACCTTTTTCTTAAAAACACCCTCTTGAGTTTGGTTCAGTCTGACGTTTGTTGACGGAAGATTCTACTTTTTTTAAAAACATACGATGGAAAACATGCGGGGTCTGTGTGTAGAAAAGCAATTGAAATAATCCGAAAAGTTCTTCAGTAAGGAACAACCAATTTTCTAAGCTGAAGCAAATTTTGTACTCTTCTGCTTATATACTTATAAGAATATTTTGCATAAAGCACGAAAAAAAACTTTAAGATTTGATTTTTTTTATATTTCAGTATTTGCTCAACTAGATTGATGTTGACCAAATTGTTGTTAACATGAATGTTATCTTACAGAATAGGTAACACAAAATATAGAATATCTTGAAATAAATCGATCAATGGAGAATTTCAAAAATATTTGGAACTGCCACAATTTCCAGCAAAGTTTTCGCGTCTGTATTGAGCTTTTGGAAGTTGGATGAAAAAGGATGCCCGTTCCTAAGCTCAATTTTTTGCATCTCATCGTCGACTGTGAGGTCGGGAGAGATATTTGCAGTTGCTCACCTCATTACACGTTGCAGCTAGTATGTGATTACGGAGTAGGTGTAGACAGGGCCTTTTATAACATACAAGCTCGGATGAAATATATAACCCAGGCCCATGTTAGTCCACCCCACTTTTTATAAATCCACCCCAGTGCATCCCAGTGAAACTCATTTTCAACTTTAAAGTTCAACTCATTTTCAACCAAAAAAATTCGCTTGCGGCGCTTTATAATGTTTCTTAATATTCAGCTGGACAAAAATGACAGATTTTCTCACTGAAAAGAGGTTCTAAAGTGGACAACATGAATTTTTTCTTTTGTATATTAAAGAATTGTAGTCTACAGTCGACAACAGTTCTGACAGTGTTGTGCTTAAAATTTTGCAATTTGAAATAAAAAATTTCGCCTTCGGCGCTTTACATTATATTTTTTCTTAGTGTGTTTTCTTCTTTTGGAAACTGAATTTTCCAACAAAGAGATAAATAATAAGTATTGATTTTTTATCCAAAATCCTCGCGCGTGGAAAATTTTCTCGCTCGCGCTTCTTACACGATCTTTGTCCATTACAAGCAAAATAAAAGTATGCATAAAAGATAACACTACTTATTGAAAAAGTTGGAACATTCAATTGAAAATTTGGGCCCTCTCAATACAAAATTTGGGCCACCTCGATAAAAAATCCCCCCAATCCAAAATCCTTATAAAAAGCTCTGAGTGTAGAGATAAACTACTTTTAGAATCTGAGTAATAATTTTGTCTGACAGTATTTGTTTGATCCAACCAAGTTTTAAGATCAATGAACACTTGGCAAATTGGCCCACACTTTTGCGCAAAAATATTCGTTTTTCAATGATTTCACTGAACCAAAATATTTTTTTAAAAAAGTAACACGACAATTCTCACTGGTAATATGTTATTTTTAAATAAAAAATTGGTTTGTAGCTGATAGCTCAACCGACTCCTACAAAAGTGAGCAGTTTTCGTAAATTTATGTCATCATCCGAAGCAATTTTTTATTCACAAGTAACACATTGACAATAGACTAGCGTCGTTTTACAATTATATTTTTAAATGGAAGTTCACTTGAAAAAAATGAGATTTGCTGAAGAACTTACCGAGAAGTCGTTTCAAATTTATTAATATCGTCAATTTAAGAAATTTGTTCTCAATCCCTAGTCAATCCCCGCTGACTCCTCCCACTGACTGAATAATTTGTATTTCTACAATTTTTCTTTTTTGTTATGTAGGTAATCGTTAAATTTAGTACATTTGATAGTACATTTCTTCGAGCGGTAAAGTTTTCGAAAAAATTTTTGTCGTTTCGTATGAAGTTTAAAAATATAAAAAACGAATTTTTGACTGTTTCATTTCGTAGACGTTAATTTTTAAGCGTCAACTGACCACCATAAATAAACGAGAAAAAAGGACCACACTCTATTGTCGTACTGCTTTTTTAGAAATAGTTATTTATGTAATTAGGAAATATATAATGTTTTTGATGAGTGTGAGGTTTGCAGCCCGCGGCGAAGCCAAGGGCTGCAATTACACTAATTAAAAACATATATTTATTCGAGTTTCGTACAATATTTTTCATTCCGAGGGTTCAGAAAACTGCTTTTCTGTTTTAAAATAGGACGGAAAACTGCAGTGAAAAATATTTTGATTCAGTGAAGTCATCGAAAAACGAATATGTAGGCCACTTTGGCAAGTGTCTATTTATCTGAAGTAGTGAACATCAACTTTATGTGAATCGGTTTTTGTCATAATATAAGTTCCTGGAACTTATTTCCAGCTTTATTATTTTAGGTGAAAAAAAATCAGGTCGACCTGATTCCATCAGGTCAAAACCAGATCGGGTCATTTTTCGACCTGGTTTTTTCGGGTCGAACCTGAATCTAACCAGGTCTACCCGACCTGATAGTAAGCCTTAGTACCAAGGTGCAATCAGGTACACTAAGGTGCGTTCGGATGCACCAAGGGCAGTCAAGTATACACCAAGGTGCACTCAGTGCATCAAAGTGCACCAAGATAGGTGAAGCAAGGTGCACTGAGGTTAAGGTAACTGGACTGAATTGATGCTATGTGCACTGAGGTGAATCGGTGCATCGAGGTGAAGTAAAGTGGAGTGAGACGATGGTTTATATTATGGATTAAACAGGACCTATTCACATGAAACTGTACAACCTACTATGTTTGTCACTTTCAAGCTTTCATTGAATGATTGAGAGAATCATAATAATGTGTTCAGTTGCAATGTGAACGAATTACTAAATTTACAAACAAATTGATAGGCTCTTACTGCACGTGATATGTATGAGTGGTGTGTTCAAATGCTCCGTAACGTTTATTGTCCCAACGTAATGAGGTCAAACACAAATCAACTTCGCTTCGATTTATCATTCCAATTGCACCGTGCCATCTACCTTCAGAATCTAACGATCCCCAGATATTCGAGAGTCGTAACTTAATTTTGAAATTATGCCTTTCCATCATTAACAGGAATAGTCGATAGCTGAATCTGCTCATGCTGTCCAAATGTGTTCGTTCACCAGAAGTAAGATGTTCTAAGAACGTTGTCTTATTGGGAATGTTATTCAACTGCAGTAAAAATTATTTAACATTAAGCTAACACTGCAAAAGAATAAAAAATACGCTGATCACAGAAGGAAGAATGATGCCACCAAGATCTTGCCTCCTTTCGATTTTCGTTTGTTGGCCAGGTATATAGACACCATCTTTTACATTCCAATTACCCAATTTAGTAATGTTTAAGTGTCCACCACGAGCTTTTGATGGATTGAAAACCTCGTATAAGTTGAAGTGGTCCACATTATTACGAGGCACAGCAACTAAAATATCCGCATCGACATTAATATTTTGAACGCTTAAAATATCGTAAGTTTTTTCTAGATTTGGAGCAAACATCAACCAGTATCGTTCGTTGTGAAAAAGGATGCCCCGTGACATTGCCGATAAAAATGAAGTGATTTTACTGCATTCCAAATCAACTACCACACCATGTGGATGGCTGTAACGGCCAAAAAATCCTTTGAAAACAGAATTTGTAGACATTTGGGAAATATCCCAAACGTTGGTCCAAATCCCTCCCAGGAGGAGACTAACCGATTCCAACGCATTTGATTCATTGCCACATGAAACCACCAAAATTGTTTTTAAGTAATTGTATTGGATGTAGTCTTTGATTAAGCCAACATTACAAAAATAATGTTTTGCTGCGAATGCAACTATTAGAAAAATGTACAGCAACAATTTCATGGTGGAAAAACGACTATCAACAGTCTATGGAAAACCTTTGTTAAATATACCGCTATTTGATGTAAATACATTGACAACAAAATTGCCGTTTTGATTGACAGTGCCTCCAATTAAAATGCTTTTCTGATGTTTGCAAGGGCAGTTATAATTTTTTTCGAAATCGCTCTCAGTGGACAGCCTCAATACCACCCAACACACACACACACACACACACACCAATATGTAGAACGAGTGTAAACTTTGCGATCTATCTTCACATTTAGAACCCCAAGTTTGATTATGGTGTCTCAATCCAGTGCTCCATCATACATTTCCATCAGTTTCTCGTAAAATAAACCTTTCCCATTTAGTTTTTATTTCTGGTGGTTCCGGGTACCTATTTTCAACAAGCAAGAACGCGTATTTTACTTTAATCTAGCATTTTCCTTCGAGAGAAGTTTTTCCGCGTGAATTAGAGTATCGGAGAAAACAGATGAGAAAGCATCGCACGAGATCTTACTTGTTGCACTGTGCTACGTATTGCCCACACTATTTGACTTGGAAAATCCATCGTACTGGTTTAACGCTTTGAATATCTCGAAGAAAAGCCTTAATATTACCATACTACCAAATGAAAAAACGACGAAACAATTTTTCTATACTCTCAGTTTTTACGCTGCGAAAATTTGACTTTTATTTCTTATTACATCGTTTAGAGTGTATTTTTGCTTCTAAAAACTGAGGGTTGAAAAATTATTCCGCTGGTGGGTCTGGCATTTGTGACGCAATTTTTTGAACTCAACATAATTTTGTTTAAAAATGTTTGTTGCGAATCGAAGCTTAATGCGTCACCCCCCTCTGATTTCAGAACTTTGTAACTGGAAGAAAATAGTTTTACCTTAGATGATTAATGCGTCACACTTTTCTGATTTCACAGCTTTTGTAAGCAGACATAAAGACTTGCGTCACACCTCCTCTGTAAGAGGTTTTTTTGCGGATTTAGTTCATGTAAAATGAGACTGTGTATTTCAAGTGACAAATGTATTTCATGAATATTTTTTTTCAATGGACGGTACTCCTTAAAAGTGCTTGCACAGTGGAGACTCCACATATTAACTTTTTTGTAATTGTTTTAAGGTACAAGCTAGAGGTGATATAATTCCTTCAGTAAAGCTACTAACCGCATTATTGTACACAAAAAATTGTAAGATTTCAGGATGAAGAAATGAATAAAATCCATCAATCAATCAACCGCTTCCACATAGCGGACTTCATAGCAGTTGTAAAGCGGTAATCGACGATAACGAGCGATATTGGCGGCTCAGGCGGTATTCATCTATGAGATACAACGCATAAAACGCTTAGCGAGGTAATTTGTAAAAGGAAAAAAAATTAGAGAACATTAGCGAAGAATTTCATTGATTTTGAAAAAGAAAAATCGATTAAGCGACAAAGTTAATTAAAGGACTTTCCGAAAATTTTCAAGTTAATTTTGTCGCTAATAATTAGTTTTGTTAAAACTTATTGAAATTCTTCGCTAATTTTCTCTAAGCTCGCTCTAATTTATTTATTTACTTCATCAATGGCCGAAGCCTCCTGACTAATTACAGTTAACAAGTAGCTTAACAAAAAAAACATAAATCAAGAGCAGGTCCGGAAGTGAGTTGCAGACCCAGTCGACCCGTCCGAGTCAACAGTCACCCTTGCCTATCGTCAACATTTATTTATAGTTAAGTCATACATTTAAAACAGCATAAATTGAAAATAGACGAAAATAGAAAATTGGAAATGAAAATAGCCCGTCGTTCCATCAAGCACCACCATCTCGTGTAGCCACCTGAAATAAAAAGGATTAGCGGAAACTAGTCGTCTAGACTAGCTGTTTTTGCGCAAGTCGACGTGACTTAGAGTTACATTTGAAAGTCGTGAGACCCAATTGACTAATCAGCTTTTGATTCAGATTATGAAATTCTGATCGCCTTGAACGATTCACGTGGTATAGTTTGAAACCACAGTAATGAAAAGCGATTAAATGCCACGCACATGTTATTGATACACTTAGTAAACGGCTAACTTTTAATAAAAAAAAATATTCATACACTCATACGATCTGACACCTCAATTTCTCGTCATCTGTTCCGTTCACTTTAGTAAGCCAGTGAAGAGGAAATGATAAAGAACTTGATTTTGAAGGTCAACTTTTTTTCATGAATTGGTCAATACGAGGGGCACCCTAAAAGTTTCGGGAATCGGCTATAAAACGATTTTATTGCTTCTCAAAATAATCACCATTACAATCTATACACTTTTTCATCCTTAAAAACCAGTTTTCGAAACATCGAGTCCATTCGGAAGTTGGGATTTGGGCCACTTCTGGTTCATATGCCTCGACAGCAGCTTCCACAGATAAAAATCGCTTCCCACGCAACTTATTCTTGACACTCAGAAACAAATAAAAGTCGCACAGTGCCAAGTCGGGACTGTAGGGTGGATGCAGCATCAAATTGATTTTTTCCTTCTCCAAGAACGTCGTGGTCAGAGCACTTGTGTGGGAGCTTGCATTATCATGGTGGAGGACGATCTTGCGATTTCGACTCTTTCCACGTAGTTCTTCAAATACTTTTGGCAAACAAATCGTAGTATACCACTCTGAATTGATTGTTTTACGATCCTCAAGTGGTACAGTAGCCACATGACCACATTTTCTGAAGAAAGTAGCGACCATTTTCTTGGCGACGCTTCGAGCGCGAATTACCTTTGTTAGTAAATCTTCATTTTGAAACACCCAAACGGTGGATTGCTGTTTTGTTTGGGGATCATAGCTGAAAAATCCAACTTTCGTCACCTGTTACGATGCTATATACTGAATCAGAAGCCCCATTGTCGAATTTTTTGAGAGAATCTCGGCACCATTTCACACGAGCCTCCTTTTGGTCGTCTGTCAATTTGTGTGGGATCCACCGAGAACAAAGCTTCCGTGTGCGTAAATGTTCGTGTAAAATTGTTTGTATTTGACTTTTCCCGATCCCAAGGGATGCAGCTATCTCAGCATAGGTCACTTGTCGATCGGCTTCAATCATGTTCCGGACATGGTCAATGTTTCCATCGGTGATGGCTGTGGAAGGTTGACCTTCACGAAAGTCGTCACTGAGGTATGTGCGTCCCGATTCAAACTCAGCGAACCACCGATAAACAGTGGTCTTGAATGGGGCCTCATCTCCAAATGCTTTTTGCAAACGATCAATACACAATTTGGGAGTCAAGCCAGACTTAAAGTCGTAGAAAATCATGGCTCTAAAATTTTCACGTGATAAATCCATTTTTTCTCTACAATGACTTTTTGGAATTGTTGTATCTTTTGACTGCTACGATCGATTTTCATTTTGATCATCATTATTAAATCAGGAAAGACCAATTTAATTTTTGTGTAAATCGGCGAAAAGTTTACACGAGCCGATATAGCCGATTCCCGAAACTTTTAGGGTGCCCCTCGTACTTTTCGAAGTTATGGGTGAAATTTGTAAAAAAATTGGAAACTTCGTGTTTAAACAATAGTTGGTTTTATTATTTAATTTAAGGAATTCAAAGTTCAGTTTGGAATGTTGTTTTCTTTACCTCAACTGCACCACAATCTGCATTTGTTTTTATTTCTTTCGTTTAAATATTATGGTTGGTTCTGGTAAAATTATTTTTCAGATGATTAAAATATTGCTTTTTTGTTGAATATTTAGAACGATTAGATTATAAATTGAAGTTGTTTTGCAAGAACAAAAAAATTTGTCAAACATTTTCAAAAATAAAACCATAATCCGGCTTCAACTTCAGCAACGTGCAACGGCAAAATTTTGGATCAATTTATGTAATGCAAGAGTTTGTAAAATTGTTTAAAGCCTATATTCTATTCATATTCCTAGGAATCAATGTTTCAAAACTTTAATTCATAAGTACGGATATATTTTCATGCTTTCAATTTCTTAGTTACCCATTTTGACTTAAATTTATGAAAATCACAACGATTTCAAATAAAAATCAAAGAAACATTAAAAAAAAATAAAATTAGCACGATCTAGTCTTTGGACTGTAAGCTCCTAAATAGCTGCTAGAATTTAAAATTCCTTCTTTCCTTCGCGGTGTTAATATTGATTTTTCATCCGGATAAGTTATGAGAGCGAGCCACAGCCAGATTTCGTTTCTATACACAGCCGGTGACAACAGCGGCGCTCGCGTATGTATGTGCGTATTAGATAGTTCCAGCACAAAACACTCATCATCATCAAACTTTATATCTTTCCATACCACTCCCACTCACAAAACACAGTCGATATTTCTTTTGAAGAAAATTACCATTATTTGCTTCAAAATATCTGTGCCGCACTTTTTATGGTATGTTTGGTTATGTATTGAGTCATTCCATATCAATCACGCGAAAATAAAAAATCGTTTCCCCACGATGAAACTTATAGTTATTATGAAAAATCGACACCTCAATTTCTTTTTTTGTCCATGATTTTTTTTAGTTCTTTACCATTCTGCTAACTGGGCCTACAATATCCACCAAAGAAACGCTCCTAAACTTCTTACAACAACACAATCTATTTGTATCAAATTCATTCTTTCTAGCAAATATTAAACGGAGCGACTTTTGGCACGCAGATAAAGAAGACGCGACGATTAAAAACGTTGACGATTTCGTTCGACGAAATACACAACCTGTTCGTTTCGTTTTTTTATCGCAAAAAATGTGTAAAATACAGAAAATATTCTATTTTGATAGTTCTTTTGGCGTGCCAGTAGTTTACTGCTGTGTGGACTGGCTAATGGCACTGCGTGCCAATAGTATACTCCAGTGAGGACTGGCTTATGGCACGCCATAGTCTAATCCAACGTGGACTGGCTAATGGCACCCGCGTGCTAATAGTTTATTCCAGTGTGAAAATTATTTGAACTGAATTTAGTAGACAAAACTGGAGGTTAGGGGTGTCTAAAAAACAGACTTATCGACAATTCTGGCTCTCCAGGCGAAAAAAGTTTCCTTTTCGGGCACTGATCAAAAGTGTCCATGGGTGCTACCTAATCCGAGTGAGTTTAGGCGGTGCGCAAAAACCAGTGAAAATCGTGAAAGGTATTTTTTTTTCCGAAATTTGCGTGAAACATATGAAATAATAATGAGCGATGTCATAAAGTTTGATCAAACCGGCTCAAAACGTTTTCCTTGGTTTATGACAGTTACAGTACCATCGCGGCTCAAAGAGAGCCCTTTAAAGAGCTTTCATAATGTTCAAGTTCATGGTTTTTGATGGTTGTTTTACATGTCGAATCCTCGGTAATAACCATTGATTTGAAATGAGAATATTTTTGTTCGACTCTGTGGCTTGAATGGTAGAGCGTGCGACTCATAATCGACTTGTCTATGGTTCAAATCCTCAGTAGAGCAAGAATGTTTCTTGTCAAATCATTTGCACTTTACCAACTTCCATTTGATAAGTCACTTCATGTCAGGTCTTCGATATGTAAAACAAGCATCAAAAACCATTGGCTTATGGGGCAAATGTTTGTAGCAAATATTGAAGAATGATATCCTTCGAAAGTTTAGGCTTCGATGGTGCTTCAAAATAACAACAAAACTGTTCGTCTGAACTAAAATTGATTTGTCGAGAACATCCGTGAAATATCATGGATTTAATGAGTTAAGTGTTCATTAGCGTGCGTCGACGTTATTTGACTATTTCAGGAAAGATTAGTATTAGAAAATTAGAAAAAAGCCAAATATTGCATTAGTTTCCAGGAAAATGTTATGTTGGTAATGCCTCACATGGAAGTATGTTATTCTCTTCTAATACATATGAATACTATAAGAAATTTAGTAACGCATATTAAAATTTTTTGTTTTTCCTCAATTATTATTACTCTATATTTAGATACAAAAAAATACAAAAGGGTGTTTTCATTGAAGTTTTGCATACATCAGTGAAAGTTCATATAATGCTCCACATATGCCACTGGGAGAGGAAAAAAATGCATAATGTATTTATTACCGTGCGATGGATGATATTATCGTCCGGTCGATGATATTATCTTTCAGTGAATGATATTATCAGCTGAAGATAATAACATCCACCTATCGATAATATCATCTGGATAATATCATCCTCCGGACGACAATATCATCCCGTGGATCATAATATCACTAGATTCGAAGATATTATCTTCCGGCGGACGAGAGTATCTTCCTGAAAGATAATGCACTGGGCCGCCTTGTCACTTTAATATCAACGAAGATTTGTTCAAATCGACACGAACGAAGCAGACAACCAAAGGAATCCATAAACCAAATCAATTATAACGAATGTCGGTTCACAATAGCTTCCCTATATAGCCGTAGAAGAAAACAGAGCTACAGTAAACGACATGGAAAAAATAAAATGGTATTTCAATCGAATCCATTAAATTAGGTCTAGATGCGTTGTTAAAGGCGATAACGGATTTATTCAACAAATGTCTGGAGTTGGAAAAAGTAATGGAATCTTGGAAAAATGCTGTTACATAAAAGAGGAGACATTACAAGTTAGAAAACTATCGACCGATTAGAAGAAGCCGGTTTTAGTACAAACGACCACTTGCAAGTGATGCGTTCATTGATTGAGAAGTGCAACGAATACAAAATTGGCATTGTTCTAATCTTCACTGACTTCGAAAAAGCATTCGATTCAGTTGAAACATGGCCGATTCTAGACTCTCTGGACGAATGTAGAACGAACTCACGATCCTCGAATACAATCCGGTACGTCTATGAGAACGCTACATCCTGTGTGAAGCTGCATGAAAAAAAGGAAACGTTCAAGATTTGTAAAGGAATGAGAAAAGGTGACACGATCTCACCTAAGTTGTTTACGTCAATTCTGGAAACTGTTTTCAAGAAGTTGGACTGGAGCAAGATCGGAATAAATGTAAATGGAGAATACCTGAGTCATAGATCTAATATCAGAAGATCTAGAACGAGCACAAACAAATCTGCTGCAACTGAGAAGCAAGAAGCAAGTACAGTTGGCAGCGCCCCTTTTACCTTTTTGGCGCCTTATGCCAACCAGAAATTTGACGCCCCATGGTATCGCAGCTAAAATCCACTATGTATATGGTTGTATACACCACAGAGAAGTTCTCTTCCAGAAGAAAAATTGCATGAGGATCAATTTTTTCTAACATTCACTGGGATCCCTACTAGGAAATCAAGTTAAAGTTATTTTTTAAGAGGGACGAGTCAAATGATACGCTTGTATTTGTTTTAAATTGTATTTTAAATAAATGATACGCTTATATTTATTTTAAATTGAATTTTCTCTCTTAAATAATTCAATTGTACCGTGTTGTTTGCGTTTTAATTGGAATCGGAGTCAGCTCGGACATATTTTCAAGAGTAAGGTGAACACCAGTCTCAAACGCAAACTGTTCAATGTTTGTATCCTTCCGGTACTTACATACAGAACTGAAACTTTAACTCTGGCAAAGGCATCCGAAAATAAATTGAGGATCGCGAAAAAGGAATGAAAAGGAGTATTATAGAAATTCTGTTATGACACAAAATAACAAAACAAGGGATTCGACCGCCGGACCAAAACCGACTGGAGACTACCCAAAACTCGACCAATGGGAAGACCACAAGAGCGGTCGAACAGCATCAAAAGGACAGCGGGTTTAAACTCGCAACAAATAGCCACGGATCGGTTGAAATGGAAGGAAGAAGGGGAGGTCTACATGCAGCAGTGGATATACGGGCTAACAAAGAAGAAGTAGAAGATGAAGTTGTTAGTCTTAGTCTTAACATGTCTGGGGCTAAGTCTCAACATGTCTGGGGCAGCGGCCTAGCGCTGATTATGATAAATGTTGAGTGTAGAAAGACTGTCCCGACAGAACAATACGGCACAAGATGACACCGCAAAAATCTACTGTTTGCTTGCGTATATTATATGCACAGTATCTCGCGGAAACGTATAGCGTATTTTATTAACGAATTTCAAAATAAACACGTAACAAGAAACGTTACATTTTGCTGCAGAAAACGCCCCTTCGTACTCAAAATTTTTAGATTTTCTTTTGACGGACTTTATTCATATACTTGTGAAAATGCACATTAAGGCTTGTATCCACTTCCGCGTGGAATGAAATCGCGAAAAGTTTAGAACATAATGTGGTTTTGAATCAAAGAAACCAAAACTATTGAGTTATCAAAGACTCACTTCAATACTATTGCCAATTTTGCTTTCTGAGATATAATATTAGTCTTGCGCATTTCCATACATGGACAATTTGTGCAGTATTGTCTTTCGAAGACGGTGAGAAAGTGTCTAACGAACAAATATACTGTATTGTAGAGGAATCGCGTTCGATTCTCACCATTCTTCTACAATCCTTTCGATTCACTATTGATTCATGTGAAGTACATACCAGTGAAAAGTGAAAACATTTTCATCTCTACACAAATATATTTCACGATGCGTTTCATCTGTGAAATTTTTTCATTCAACGCGGAAGTGGATACAAGGCTTTAGAAACAACGCTCGACATCAGAAGCTGCCGAGGAGAGGCTCACACCTTACCATTTAACTTTATCATATCTTTAAGACTCTCAGCTTAAATTGTAGCTTCTGGTTTCGGGTCCCAATCGTGGCAAATTCTTCCTTTTAGATTTAATTTCAGAATTACTTCTTTCGTAATTTCAACTTAATTTAATATGTTAAATTGTACGGTTTCGGTCCTTATTTCTAGACTAGTTTTTGGACTTTCTCTTTTTAAAAAATATAAAAATATTATAAATGATAAATAAATAAATAGAAAATAAAAAAAGGTTGGACGAACACAAAGTATCGAGAAAATTAAGTCAATTTATGTCCTCAGTTCATTTTTAGAGGAATTGCTGTCAACACCCTGGATCCCACCGACAGCACCAACAATTCTTTGCGATTTTAAGTAGTCAGCGTACATGCGACGTGCCTGATTCAAAACTCTTGTAACATTATGCTTCCTAACCATTTTATCAAAATGCATCGCCATTTCGTTGTAGTCCATGTTGCTCTTCATCACGTAATTCCTATGCTGCAACAGCAACGTTAAGCATAAAAACATTAGGAATGGATTTCCACCTCCGAATTCAGTAGGAGGAGGCAAGGATCCAGCTACTTTGGTGAGGGCGATTATATTTGCCTCTGATGCTTCTTCAACAGAAGTAGACATTTGCGTTGATGGATCTTGACGTGCTTCTTCTAAAAATTTCAATGTTTTCAATTCATTCCCATCGTTCCAGCTGCCACTGTTTTCTGAGTCTGATTCATTATTGTAGACAAATGAATTTCGTTTTGATGAACCGTTGTTTTTGTCACTTGAAGTGGATCTCATCTTTTTCAATAATCGTATTGGCGTCACAGACTTTTTACCCGAAACGGTTGTTTCTATTTCGCCGTCATATTCAAGTTCGATTTGTTCGTCGGGAGTTACCACAAAACGTTCGGTCGGCCTCTCTTCGTCATCGGCTACGTTTACGAACGACGGACATTCGTGAAGCGGATTTTCCCAAACAAATATATCTGCGTTGGCACTGCAACTGCTGATTCGTTTGCTGGAATTGTCTTCGTGCTGAATTTTATCTCTACTCACGACTTTGTTCACGTTTTTATCGCTGGGACACCGAGAAATTTCGTTTGTTCGCTCTTCGTCGAAAGCATCTGTTGAGTTTTGATGAAGCTTGGTGTAGGAGATGTCGGTGAAATTTGCTGGTGACTTATGTCCGACCAACGAGTCTCCACTTTCCGGTGTGTCACAATCAATGAGTTGAATTTGCTTCCGTAATGTGAAATCATTACCAAAAACGTGTCGATCTAAACATTCCAGCTCCAATCTCAATTCACGTATCACTGACGTTGTCATTGGGGGGAAATATTCCTGTGAATCGTCAGGGCTGCTGCCATCAAATGTGATTGCCTGTCCCAGGCGATTATTTATTTGCTCTTGAAGTGATGGCTGCTCAGTCTCATATTCGGTCAATGTCAACGGTTCTGGTGTGCTCTTTGGGTCGGAATATTCTATTGATGTTTTTGTTAACTTAATTAAAGGGGAAATTTCATCGTTGTTGGTGTTGTGAGAACATATCGCCGATTTGTTTGTGTTGAGTTTGTCAGACAATCGGTTCTTGTTGATTGTAGCAAAATTTAGGAATTCATTAAAATTCTTAACGACTTTTTGGCTTTTCGTTGCCTTCTTTTCATCAGAGCAATCGTCCTGATCTAGTTTTTCTAGTGTTGAGAGTATTCCTGAAATATTGTAAAATTTATAATTTATTATTATTGTAATAATGTATATTATAATATTTTTGATCATTCATTGTAAATTTAGAAAACAGAGTAACATAGGACATTTATTGGTAGACTCAACTATTATCACGTATGGACAATTTGTAGATATGTGTTTTGGAAATATATTTATCATCATCATCATTTAAAACACTCAAAACGCACAAATTTTAAAGAGGTCGAAAGAAGACGAAAATTTTGATGCGCTTTGAAAAGTACATCGTAAATGGAGTAAGAAAACTCATAGTATCAACCCAGCCGGCAAAAAAAGCATTAATAAGGACGCTAAAATTCAAAATTGCTCGCTAATACATAAGTGTGTATTTATAATAATAAAATTCAAAAGTTTGTCTGTTTGTCTGTCTGTCTGTTTGTCTGTCTGTCTGTTTGTCTGTCTGTCTGTTTGTCTGTCTGTCTGTTTGTCTGTCTGTCGGTTTGTCGGTCACAAATTTTCAGCGTGAACCAACATAGGTCCGACCTGCTTGAAGAGTTCCAAGGAACTGAAGCAAAAAGTCGTTTTGCATTGCCTTTTATAAGCCGAAAGCCAAAGAAAAGGCAATGCAATAGTAGATTCTTTTGCATTGCCTTATATGAATCAAAAAAAAAGGCAATGCAAAAGTAGATTCGCATGTGAATCTATCTACGTCCAACCTGCTTGAAGAGTTCCGAGGAACTAAAGCAAAAAGTCGTTTTGCACTGCCTTATATGATTCAAAAAAAGGCAATGCAAAAGTAGATTCGCATGTGAATCTATCTACGTCCGACCTGCTTGAAGAGTTCCGGGGAACTAAAGCAAAAAGTCGTTTTGCATTGCCTTATTTGATTCAAAAAAAGGCAATGCAAAAGTAGATTCGCATGTGAATCTATCTACGTCCGACCTGCTTGAAGAGTTCCGGGGAACTAAAGCAAAAAGTCGTTTTGCATTGCCTTATATGAATCAAAAAAAAGGCAATGCAAAAGTAGATTCACATGTGAATCTACCTACTTCCGACCTGCTTGAAGAGTTCCGAGGAACTAAACCCTCCCTTTTGCATTGCTTTTCTTAACCCAAAAAAGCAATGCAAACCTAATTTCGACGGGAAAGAGAAAACCACAAGGGAAACCTAGAGACGGAGAACGAAATTAGTCCCTTTTGACCGCAATGAAGCAGTCTAACAAAAATAATGCGCTCTTATTATGGGAGCGGTCTCCCATATAAGAACAGTATCGCCATCCGCACCTAGCATCGTTTTGCAACAACGCTTAGCGCTGGACATCACCAACCGGCGGTACTTTCAAGCGAATTGAAAAGTAGTATTTATACATTTAAAACCGTGTACTTCCTGTGAAGTATAACATTTCTACAATGCTTTTACAAATTTTGAAAAATTTATACTTCGTTATTATTTTCATATGAGAAATTTGTTCAGGGAGAATTTATTGTTGTGTTTGTGAGAACAAATGTAAAAAACAAGAAACGAAAAAACTATTTTATGCACGTGGCTTCATTCACTAATACTTTCAATGTATTTATGTGTTTACGCATTGTGAGGCGTATTCAAATATTTTTTTTTAATTTGTATTAAATGAAATGAAATAATGTGGCGTATTCAAATATTTTCTTTGTAAGGAATTATTTGTATGCAACGAAATGATGCATTGATTTTGTTTATACATTTTTTTGGTTGGTGAAAATGTCGGGCAGTGGGACATTGGGTCAATTTTTATGTTTTTAAAAATATCTTGGAATGTATGGGAGTTGGGCGATAGGTTTCTTTGGCAAAGTCTTAGAGTTTAGTGGGTAGAAGTCACCAGCATTGGTGTAAATGTCGGGCAGTGGGACATTGGGTCAATTTTTATGTTTTTAAAAATATCTTGGAATGTATGGGAGTTGGGCGATAGGTTTCTTTGGCAAAGTCTTAGAGTTTTGTGAGTAGCATCTTTATGAATCCTAAGAAAATGGCTGCCACCTGTGAAAGTGACGCCATCTTGGATTTTTGGTATTTTCTGAATGAGAATAGTTACGCCTTCGGTTTCTTCGGGAAAGTTGTTGATGTTGATGAGTAACATCTTTATGAATCCTAAGAAAATGGCTGCCACCTGTGAAAGTGACGCCATCTTGGATTTTTGGTATTTTCTGAATGAGAATAGTTACGCCTTCGGTTTCTTCGGGAAAGTTGTTGGTGTTGATGAGTAGAATCTTTATGAATCCTAAGAAAATGGCTGCCATCTGTGAAAGTGACGCCATCTTGGATTTTTGGTATTTTCTGAATGAGAATAGTTACGCCTTCGGTTTCTTCGGGAAAGTTGTTGATGTTAATGAGTAACATCTTTATGAATCCTAAGAAAATGGCTGCCACCTGTGAAAGTGACGCCATCTTGGATTTTTTGTATTTTCTGAATGAGAATAGTTACGGCTTCGGTTTCTTCGGGAAAGTTGTTGGTGTTGATGAGTAGAATCTTTATGAATCCTAAGAAAATGGCTGCCATCTGTGAAAGTGACGCCATCTTGGATTTTGGTATTTTCTGAATGAGAATAGTTACGCCTTCGGTTTCTTCGGGAAAGTTGTTGATGTTAATGAGTAACATCTTTATGAATCCTAAGAAAATGGCTGCCACCTGTGAAAGTGACGCCATCTTGGATTTTTTGTATTTTCTGAATGAGAATAGTTACGGCTTCGGTTTCTTCGGGAAAGTAGTTGATGTTGATGAGTAGAACAAAGCTGGACAAAGTAGAAATAATTTTTGAGTGCCAATCGATAGTGGAGGCTTGGGGCAACAAATTTGCTGAACAATGTTGGGTGAAAAAGTTTCATACACACCGAGCTATACGTCGTTCTTTGGCGATTTTATCCAGAGCTGGAGCACTTATTAACCAATATCTCGGCCGGTAGTTGCTGGAATGATGTCAGATGAAAGGTTTCGGAAGTGTGAAGGTAGAGAAACCGATTTAAAGAAAATCGGTTGAGCGGTTCGGTGCCCAGGGTCGATCAAAGGAGGCAAAAATGGACAAAAATTTGCTCCGCTTCCCGAAAATTATTGAAATTTTTTTTTTGATATGTTGTCGGGTATGGTGCAAAACGTCGAGAAAACATGTTTCGGGGTGGGATATTGTTTTGAAATAAGGGAGTTATGGGTAAAAAACGGGTCATAATTGAAAATCGGCTAAAAGTCAGTCAAGTTGTCCTCTTAGAGATTTGGTCGGGGAAGTGTCAGAGTAGAATACATGGCAAGTGCAACGCTGAATACGGGGAACTTGAAATACGGGGAACGTTGAATACGGGGGAAGTGGAATACAGGGGAAGTGGAATACGGGGGAAGTGGGATACGCGGAACTTGGAATACGGTGAACGTTGCATACGGTGAATGTTGCATACGGTGAATGTTGCATACGGTGAATGTTGCATACGGCGAACGTTGCATACAGTGAACGTTGCATACAGTGAACGTTGCATACAGTGAACGTTGCATACGGTAAACGTTGCATACGGTGAACATTGCATACGGTGAACGTTGCATACGGTGAACGTGGAATACGGGGAACTTGGAATACGAGGAACTTGGAATACGAGGAGAGTTGAATACGGGGAACGCTGAATGCGGGGTAAGTGGAATACGGTGAACGTTGAATATGGGGGAAGTGGAATACGGGGAAGTGGAATACGGGGGAAGTGGAATACGGGGGAAGTGGAATACGGGGGAAGTAGAATACGGTGGAGTGGAATACGAAGAAATAAAATTCGGGGAAAGTTGAATACGACGAACTTTGAATGCGGTGAACGTTGAATACGGGGTAAGTGGAATACGGGGGAAGTGGAATACGGGGGAAGTGGAATACGGGGGAAGTGGAATACGGGGGAAGTGGAATACGGGGAACGTTGCATACGTTCCACAGAGGAAGTGGAGTACGGGGGAAGTTGAACATTACGCATCATTATTTAAAACGAAAAAAAATATGGCTCTCTGAATAGACAACACGCGAAAATGATAAAGCCTGCGTAGCCCCTAGGGGCGGGGGTTTCGACTACGTAACCTACCCCTTAAATGTTAAAGCGAAAATGATAAAGCCTGCGTAGCCCCTAGGGGCGGGGGGGTATTTACTAGTTTATTTATAGATACACTAACAGGCTACTGCCCAATTACAAGTAATCTAAGTCATATGTTTTTTTGTTTTGATTAATTAATTAGATTATATAAAAATAAAAAATAAAAACTATAGAAGTAAAATGAATGGAATTGCTAAAATTCGAAAAAAAGTTTCACTGATTTTTTGAAAGCATATTGGCTTGGATTATTCAGGTCCAGACTGTGGAAAATGTTGTTATGGTGATGTTGGATGCGGAAAATAGAGGCAAATGCAATGTAGTTCCTGGATGGCGTTGGAAGGTAGAATGATGGTGGGTTCCTTGTGAGTGCTGTGGATAGTGGAATGATATGAGCGACTTAACCGACGTATCAACGTTGCCTTTCATTATGTTGTATAAGAGTATTTCGTCCATCTGAAGTCTTCGAGTCTCGAGTGAGTGCATATTTAGCTGTCTCAGTCGTGTCTTATAATCTGGTTTTACCCAATTGAATCTGTAGTACAGAAGACGAGTGAATTTCTTCTGCACTCTTTCAACCTGATCGATGTATTTTATATACGGGGGGTTCCAGATGGAGCAACAATATTCCAATCTGCTGCGTTATAGAACTTAATGATACTCGCACGGTTTTTGAAGGATTTCGTTGATCGGAAAATAAAGCCAATCATTTGATTTTCTTGTTATTTTTTGTGTGTAGTGGGAGTGTAGTGGGTAGATTTGTGGAAGGAACTCTGAATTCAAATGGTAAACGGTTGTTAGATTTTTGTGATTTCAATGGGTTAGCAATAACCAACTCTTTCTATAGGCACAAGTGGATCCATCGGTATACGTACGTCAATGAGGGTTTGGGCCACAAATCCATTATTGATTACATGGTTATAGAGCAGGACAGGAGGCAGGTAGTCAGGGACACACGTGTTTTCAGGGGTTTCACTTTCGGTTCTGACCACTACTTTTTGGGTACCCATCTGTCGGTTGGTAAACTCTGTCAGACTAAAAGGAAGAAGGTGGTAAGTCGCAAATTTCGTGTGGGCAAATTTAGGGAAGAGGCAGTTAGGTCTCGTTTTATGGCAAGATTCGCCGAAGGATTTGAGGGGCTTCCAGCTGACTGCGGGGACATTGAGGCTGAGTGGGCGAATTTTAAGGAATTTGTCTTGGATCTGGCTGAGGGATGTCTGGGCAGTGTCGCTAGCGGGGGTCGAAACAAAAAGACGGGTTGGTGGAACGCCGATATCAGGGGGGCTGTATTGGAGAAAAGGAAACTATACTTGATTTGGTTACAGGACAGGACGGTGGCGAAGTGGGAGGCTTATAAGGCTTGTAGGCAACTGGTTAGGGATCTAGTCAGGGAAGCGAAGGACCGGGAGGGGAAAAAGTTTGGGGAGGATTTGGAAAGGGCAGGTCAAGGCAGGGGTAAGAAATTTTGGTCGATGATTAAGGGCATTAGGCGCGGTGGCGTGAAAGAGGGATGTAGTAGTATTTTAGATAAAGACGGCGAGTTAATTACAGATAGGGGTGAAGTCTTGAAGGCTTGGCGGCATTACTTTAAGGATTTATTTACATCTGTCAATCAGGTAGAAGAAAATGGGAGGGAGGCAGGTCCTAGCTCGGAGGTGGAGGAGGAAATTACACTGGATGAGGTGTCCCGGAAGATCGGCAGATTAAGGGAAGGAAAATCCGCAGGGGTGGATGAAATTAGGACGGAATTTATTAAGTATAGCGGATCAGGTGGGATCCAATGGCTTTGTAGGATTTTCAATTTGGCCATGAGGTCTTCAACAGTACCTGCTGACTGGAGCTTCGGTGGTATTGCTC
>CM055403.1:192015347-192050357 GCA_029228625.1 Pseudolycoriella hygida | reverse complement strand
ACTTATGATTTTTATTCTTATCGAAAGGACTAAAAGAAATACACACTTACATTTTGCATTTTCTTGGCGTTTCTTCTCTTTTTTTTTTTTTTTCGTTTAAGTTTCGTTGGCGTTTCTTCTCATTTCGACGACTTTTCTTTGCGTCAAGAAAAATCTCCAAAGTGAGAAGAAACACCGTTTTGGCGATCTGACTGGCGCTTCTTCACGGTTATTTCGAAAGTGGCAAGTAAGTTTCAGAATACTATCGCTTTCGTCAGTGTGGCGTTTACGTTAATGTGTTTAGCCAATGTAGCAGCCTCCTGCAAGTCTTCTCATCGCCGCAGTTTTATTATTATATTTTAAGCGTAGAAAAGTTATTACATTGTGACGCATTTTTTTAATAGAATGTGAAAATAATTCAAAAGAATTTTTTGCGTTTCGAAGCAATAAGCGTTACACCAACTGATATCAGTTGTTTTGGAAGAAGAAACAAAGACTTTCCGTTTTAAAGGGCTTTTGTTCTCATATCAGTAGTTTTGGAAGCAATTGGAACCGAATTACCGAAAAGTATCAAAAAACCTGATGGATGGATGGATGGATGGATGACCTCACTCATGTCGAGAGTAACCGAAAAATTTCAAAATCTGATGGAAGTTGAAGAGTGCTAGAGAAATCCAAAAGAATCCACAGGAATCCCATAAACCTTCAAGCGTTCTGAATTTACGGCAATTGCCGTTGCGTGTCAGAAAACGTAGCGTTCCAGGTTTCGCATTGTCCTTTTGAACAGCGGACCAACGTAATGCCGTCGACACGTTTTTTATCAGTCATCGACACTTTGGTTCAAATTTAAACCAAAAAATCTTGGTTTCTTATTAAACTATACAATTTTAGTGAATAATTAAACCATAAACAAATTAGTACAAAATTAAACCCAAAAAAAAGGATATTGTAACACCATATTAAAATGGTATATCCTTTAACCAATTTAAATTGGTTTCAAATAATACTGAAACATTTTCCAGTCATCTTATTGACTAAAAAAAAGGTGGTTTTACAATTTACTAAAAATTTCATAGTCTTACTTATTACCAAAAACATTTGTTTAAATGTATATGACCAAGGAGTTGCAGGAAATGCTACTTTTCAATGAGAAATACTACTGAACTTTGTCAGTTCATTAATATCGTCTATATTTGAAAAAGTTTTTCGAAAATACAAATGTGTGGAAGCGTTCTCTTTTCAGCGGGTATTTTTGTCTGAACTCATTATTTCACAACCAATCTGCGAAATTTTGGAAATTTTAGCACTATGTCGATTCCAACCTCTCACATACATTTCCAAATTTATGTTTCGTGAATTTTACGTACGGCCGTTTAGGCTCAAAAAGAATTTCGTCGACGTATTTTGTGATCCGTATTTTTTTTCAAATTTACGTACTGAGCTGTATTTTTTGCACATTTGCCACATTTGCTGTGACAGTCTGCTTTTTTCATCGAAAAAGTCGTTCTGAGTCGAGAAATGTGGACATGTGTTGTCACATTTCCACATTTGTTTTCACATATGTGAGTCACAGTTGCCTCGCAAATGTGATTTTTTTTTTTTAAGTGGCACATTTGTCGTTCCCGTCGCACATTTGCCATGGGTCAATGCAAATCTGAAAACTTTGACAGTAAATGTTCCGAGATGTGTCCGAGAACGTCAGATACAGTCTGGGGAAGTTGTCACATTTGAGTGTTGAAAACAGGCAAATTTGCCAAATTCGGCAAATTCGCCGAAATGTGACCACTGTCAAAGTTTTCAGATGTGCATTGACCCATGGCAAATGTGCGACGGGAACGACAAGTGTGCCACTTGAAAAAAATAAAATTTCACATTTGCGAGGCATATGTGACTCACATATGTGAAAACACATGTCCACATTTCTCGACTCAGAATGACTTTTTCGATAAAAAAAGCAGACTGCCACAACAAATGTGGCAAATGTGCAAGAAATACAGCTCAGCACTTAAAAAAATATATAAAAACGTACGTAAATTTGAAAAAAAAAAACACAAAAAAATACGGATAACATAATACGTCGACGAAATTCTTTTTGAGCGTACACGCATCCTAAACGGCCTCACGTAAAATACACGAAACATAAATTTGGAAATGTATGTGAGAGGTTGGGTTCAGTTACAGCGACTTGCATAAATTTACAGGACATACGACGAGTTGCGTATTAGACACTGAATAATACAGTTTCATATTATTAAATATCGTAGACATTCGTAATATTACTGCATTGATCCATTGTACGGATTGCAGACACAGCGCTGTGTTAACTTTTCACAATTCCCGCAACTCCCAAATAAAAACGGATAAAATAGTAACTTAAATGTGTGTAGTTTTAAATTTAACCAAATATTTTTGGTTTTATGAAAAACTAATAAATATTAGTATTTAGTAGTACCACAAAAGTAACTAGTGATACTATGTACCATTTAATAATGGTCTAGTTTTGGACCAAAACAAAATGGTCCTATATTTGACCATGAATTTTCGTAGTGAAACAGTATACCTTGCAGGCCTCTAGTATACAGATAAGTTTTGACTCCACCTCCCCCCCCCCCTTTCGACGTATCCACCGGAAATATTTTTCCCAGATTCTACGGAAAATTCTAAGGCGAAGTGGCTTTTCACTTATTAATCAGTTCAGTGGCTCCGGAGATATGACCTTTAGAAAATCGTTTTCAATACAAAACTAAAAATGTACTTTTGTATTGAAAACGTCCGTCCATCTGTCTGTCAACACGATAACTCGAGTAAAACTCAACCGATTTTCAAAAACTTTTTTTTCCCTAAAAGGTAATCAAAAAATCTTTTATGGAATTGAATCTGGGCACTGTCGGTCCAAGGGCCGCCGAGTTAGGGCCGTTTAAGTGATTTTTGGTCTTTTCTACATAACTCGAGTAAATCTTTTCCGATTTTCATAATTTTTTTTTGTTTGAAAGATCTGGGCATAGCCGACAATTTATGGAAGAAACCTTTTTGAATTTGAGTCCTTGGACTTAGCTAGGGCACTAAAAACGAGTCTCTGCTAGGGCTCTATGTGTTTTTTGTACATAACTCGCGTAAATCTTTTCCGATTTTCATAAATTTTTTTCTGTTTGAAAGATCTGGGCATGACTGACAGTTTGTGGAAGAAACTTTTTTTGATTTGCGTCCTTGGACTTCGCTAGGGCATTACAAACGAGTCTCTGCTTTTGCCTCTGCTTAGGGCTCAAGTGGGCCTCATATCGGTCCTAAGGTCGTTCCTAACCAAAAAAAATTTTTTTTGCTATGTTGCAGAGCAAATTGAGGGAAACATTTTTGTCTATGGAAGTATGTGCTCGAGACCTCTACTTAGGGTCCTAGGTCAGTACTAAGGTCGGCCATAGTCCAAAAAATGGTTTTTTGCTTAAGGAGAACATATTTCTCTATTTGTGCTCTATTTTGTGCTTTCAAAAAAAATTTTTGCAGCGTTTCTTCGGACGGGTTTTTCAATATTGCCCTATCGGCAATTTCCAATACAATTTAATGTCAACGTAAGGCAATATTTACTTAAATACGTTCGAGTCTTTTCGTAAGATCAACTCTGTTTGCCACATCTATTCTGATACGTACGGGTCCCCTGCACATGTTTTTTGTTGTTTCTTTCGATCGTTAGCAAAGGACAAAATGAGGACAGATTCCTGCTGCCCATTAAATTTTCAACCGAGTGAAGGACAAATAATTCCTAACGATCGCCGATTGGATTTGAAACGGTGACGCTAGGCAGCCCAAGCGAACTTTCTCATATATATCGTCGAAGGAAATGTTCAGTCCTTCACTCGTATGAAAATTTAATGGGCCACAGAAATATTTCCTCATTTTGTCCTTTCCTAATGATCGAAAGAAACAACAACAAAAAAGTGTTGCCGATTCGATTAGAGCCGGTGACGCCAGGCAGCCCAAGCAAACTTTCTCATATATCTCGTTGAAGGACATTTTCAGTCCTTCACTCGTATGAAAATTCAAAAGTGTCGCCGATCGGACTTGAACCGGTGACGCTAGGCACCCCAAGCGAACTTTCTCGCCCGGTGAGTAAGTAGATTGTTGCGAATGCATTCGAAATCCATTACTGTCATCTCTTTTTTTTACCCTACCAAAATAATTGATTCGAAATCGCTTCGAAAGTCATTACTCGGTACAGAAAAAGTAATGGATTACTGTACTACTCGCTGGGTCATATATCTCGTTGAAGGACATTTTCAGTCCATCACTCGTATGAAGATTTAATGTGCAGCAGAAATATGTCCTCATTTTGTCCTTTCCTAACGATCGAAAGAAACAACGACAACAAAGTGTCACCGATCGGATTTGAACCGGTGACGCTAGGCAGCCCAAGCGAACATTCTCATATATCTAGTTGAAGGACATTTTCAGTCCTTCACTCGTATGAAAATTTAATGGGCATCAGAAATATGTTCTCATTTTGTCCTTTCCTAACGATCGAAAGAAACAACAAAAATAAAATGTCTCCGATCGGATTTGAACCAGTGACGCCAGGCAGCCCAAGCGAACTTTCTCATATATCTCGTTGAAGGACATTTTTAGTCCTTCACTCGTATGAAAATTTAATGGGCAGCAGAAATATGTCCTCATTTTGTCCTTTCCTAACGATCGAAAGAAACAAGAAAAAAAAGTGTCGTCGATAGGATTTGAACCAAGCGAACTTTCTCATATATCTCGTTGAAGGAGATTTTTAGTCCTTGTCTCCTCTGAATATGGGACGCAAAATTATGTCCTTATTTTGTCCTTTCTCGATCATCGAAAAAAAAAACAATTAAAAAATTCTTCGGTGATCGGATTTCAAGCGGCATCGCTTAAAAGGGGCTTCGAGGAGCAATAATGTAAAGTTGCATCAGAATCAAGTTATGGTCGACTTCTTCGTCTTATCGAAAGGACAAGTTAAGGACATATTTTTGTAATAATCTAATGTATATGTAAATGTAAATAAATGTATTAATTCTTTTATTATTTTGTTAGTACACTCTAGTTTTCTACGCCATTATGCAATTTTCTGATTTCACACATGCAAAGGACAAATTGAGGACATATTTTTTAATTAGAAAATACAAGAGTCTCAACATTCTTATGGTCATATTTAAATAGAGGTCTTAGTACCAGAAAATAATCCTTTATATTCTTGTCTGAGGAAATGTTTCGAAAATTTTTAATGTATATTCTGAAAGGACAAATTGAGGACACATTTTTACTGTACTTTACTTTTTAGTACAAAAAACTTTAAAATCTAGTGACACATTTTCACACAATTTGAAAGTATCAAAAATATAGGACAAATTGAGGATAAATTAATGGCGTCACAACTCGATAGCGTAGTGGTTAACACGTCTGCTTGCTACTATGAGATCGAGTTGCCAGTGCGTTGGTTCGAAATTAGCCGCAGACAGATTTGTTCCGATTGTTAGATTTGTAAACAAAACATAGCTATTGAATCGGTTCAAGTCATGTGAAGTTGAGTGTAGCGCCATCGTACGGCTTACCGGTGAAAGGCATTGTTGGGAGGTGCCGGTATTCTACTCCTACTATTTTCGTTCCTAGTACATCTCATGGATGGCACTGGGTTTGTCGCACAGCTTACCACTGGCACAGTAAAAAAAACTTTCCGGTAATGAAAGGATCTCAAATAGTAGAACCACAAAAAGTAGCGAAACTAGTAAATAATGATCTAGCCTCTAACCCTTCATGGGTTGTTAAGGCAGATTATTATTATTATTATTAATGGCGTCACCAAATTTGCTCAAATTTTTATCGTTTTCAAAAAAGTGATTTTGAGCTGTTTGGCGTTTTAGTACACCTCTATATTTCAGATCCCAAGGTAGGACAAACTTTTTTTTGTCGGACGCATAGGACAAATTGAGGACAAATATTTGTGTATATAAAATAAAAATCTGGGTCGACGACTACACATTTGTAGCAGCACCGGAAAAAACGAGGAATCAAATTTGCATACTGAGAAAAAAAAAAACATAGTTTCCACACGCGGACTTAACCAAACTGGAACGCTTCAGTCTATGCTTCTTAGACAGGTACCTGAATCATATTTGTTACGCAGTCTTCGGAGGATGAATGTAGAGTACCACAAACGAGTCGTAGGATGGTAGAATTAAATTGAAGTTAAGAATTAAGAGTTTAAGTGAAAAACAATCCAAACCTTTCTTGCTCGCCGCAATACGTTCCTTTAAATCCTTGAAATGTCCGCCCCTTCTGTGATGATTTAATGGATTGGAATTCGGATTGATGCTGTTGATCTGCGAAATACTTTTATGCTTATTGCTGTGCGACGCACATCTACCATCTCCCATTGATCGCAACGGCAACTCTGTCGCATCTGTAATCTCTTCGGAACTTTTCACTTCTTTTGATGCAGTTGTCTGTGAAGGCAAAAGATTCTCATCGTTTCTCTTCACTTCCATAAAAATCACTGGCAAATTATTTTCAATATCTTCTAGGTTAGGTGCGTTCGATTTCGTATCGTTTTGATTGATTAGCGAAAGCATTTTGGTTTCGTCAAGACTTTGGTAAAACTTCGTACCAAATTTGGTTTGTAATTTCGAACCAGTTTCATCTAAGCTAAGATTAAATCGCTTCGTAGCATCTAGGGATTTGGAGAGTGACACAGTGCTGGTGTTAGGCGATGATGAGACAAGCGACAGTGCCGAACTCTGTCGTCGCAGTTCACACAATTTGGTGTAAGCGTTTTCCCGAGGCGTTCGCATTATTACTGAAGGTGACTTTGGCGGTGGAATATCCGTCGAAGGCGGCGTAAATTCTTTCTCGAACAAAGCGAGTTCCTTAACTGGTGGTTCAATCGGCAGAGAGCTCCATAGCACTTCAAGCATTTGAAGTGAATCATCAAAGGCAAATTCACGTTTCATTTCAAGCAACAGCCAGCGGTAGCAAAAGAGCAAATCATCGGCTTGTTGCATTTTGAGATACTCGTAAAATTCTGGATCGTAATGTTGTAGCGCCTCAGCTAAATGACTAAACTTCAATGTCATGTGAACGCCGTCAAGCATGAAATTTGCGTTTAAGCGAATCATGACGGCACAAAAACAAATGTAGGCCTGGCATTCGTCACCCATTGTGACAAGAAGCGGAGACGCAATGTCGGACATACCTTGGCAATAGCTTACTGCCGGATGATTCAGAGCGTAGGTCGTCAATATGTTAAACAGAGAGGCGATATTTTGATTGTCGTCACTGCCAGCATAGAACGGATGTAAGCGATCAGTTCGCAGAACGTCTTTTCGCACCATACTAGTCACATACGCCAGTTCGCCGATGACATTGCCCCTCTGAACGGATGTTCTCCACGTGTCCCTCAATCGCGTATATTCAGCCGCCTTCTTCTTCATGTAATCCATTCGTTCTCTGCCAGTCATGCCATCGGGATAAACGTTCAAAATGTGTTTCCACACCACGCGTCGCAGGGACGGATCAATTCCACCGGAGTAAATGACTTTTCGCAATTCATGTGGCTGTACGATTTGACCCACTGAATCGAGAAAACTTCGAAATTCCGAATCGGATAACGGTTGTCTCGGTGGCTGGAGAATATTTTGGTCTTCAGCGAAGTTTAGAGCTCTTGATACCATGGAAAATGTCTTTTCCATCTGATTATGAAATGTTTGTTGTTATGTTTTGCTACGCTGATCATTTTAAATTACTCACTTGATTCATGATGAGGCCTGGCAGTCGTGTCTGCATATTCTGAACATATTTCTGTCCAACTCCGATGGATTGTTGCAGTGGAGATATTTCTCGCTGTGAACTTGAGTTGCTGGATGCGTCCCAGTCGATGGTTGACTCAGAGAATGGTTTGATGTCAACATTTAAGTTTAGGCATGGTTCAGTTGAAGTTGATATTGAAAGGTTGTGAGCTCTGAGTAATGACTATGTTTTATTTTAAGTTTGAATAGTAAAATACTCCTAGTAGCACCTTAAAAAAGCTGCATCCAAATCCCAGTCAGACAGCACCGCTAAATAGACTTCGTGCCCCGATGGATCCACGGTTTTGTAGCTAATGGCAAAGTCAGTTTTGAGATCGAATGCCTTAGCGAGAATGCTGCATAACACTTCTAAAGACGTAATTTGTGGATCGACACTAAATTTTCGCCATTCCGGTGGCAGCGTTCCTTCACATTTCTGAAAGTAGCGCACTAATGTCATAAAAACCAAAATTTCCAGTTGGAAACCAGACAAAAAAAATCAACTTATGTATCGGGCGAAAAAAACGTAATTACCCTGACTTTAACCCTAACAGCTTCTCGAGTGAATCCGAATATTCCAGCCATCGGAGCAGGTTGTGAATAGTTCAATGCCCTTCTAATACTCAAATCAGTTTAATAAACATGGAATACGTTTTTACTCACATTTTTTTAAGCAGAAACATAAAATCAACAAGAAGATGACGGAGTGTCACTTACTATAAATATTTACGTCGAATTTACACCGATTTTTTTTTTAGCTTTTGAATTTCGTGCACATTTTATAGATATCGTTTTTTAATTTTCAGCTCGATTAGGATTCGGCAACATCGACAAATTTTGTTACAAATCGATTGTTTCTTCTTCTGCAATAATGAATTTTGGATGAATAAGTGCCTCGTAGACACGTTTAATTTTTTTTTTTTTTGCAAAAGTTCTGGGAAGTTCCAGAACAATCTCAAAAGTTTTAGAAATTATTGATTATTGACACACGCTAGTATGTGGGCTACGCTGAAATACCCATATATGCGTTTCCTTTCAACTTTTTTTCTACATAAATCGGGTAATTTTAATCCGATTTTCAAAACCTTTCTATTTCTTAATGATAATCGAAAAATTAGTTACAGGATTGAATTTGGGCAAAATCGGTCGAAAAAGTGGTCAAAAACGTGGTTTTTTGAAGGTCGGTGAAACTTTTTCACATATGCATCTGCACGGAAATCGCTTTTCAAGGTTTTGAATAAAAGATATGGACTTCCAGAAATCACAAAAAAAAATTATGAAAAGTGGTTGAGTGTGGGCTCAAATCACGCTACGCCGCCCTAGACGATATTTAGAGGTTTTTTGTGCAGTGTTGTAGACACCTGTACGTATCAGAACCTGTTCTGTGATAATCAGAGTTGATACAACAATTTGCTTAGAGTCTTCAGCTAATCTTATAACGAAACAATTTACCATTCTTCTTCAATTGTCTCACCTCACAAAATACCTCAAAGTTTCTTTTGGTTAAGTTGATCGATGCGGAGTTCAGCATCTATGTTGGTAACGCTACCCCTACCCCATAATTACTTCTCAGTGCTATCTACACGATCCTTCGTATTTGCTTCAGTGCGCAGCATTTTAGAGTTCACCCTCAACTAACTTGAAACGATCAAAAACGCTCTGCTCTAGAACCAACAATTTATCGTACAATCGATGAAAGTTTTTTTTTTCTATACACTTACGGAAATAAGTATATTTTTGCATCAAATAGAATTTTGTACTTCTGCGCGGCTTTTTAACACTGCAAAAACTAGGTGTATGTCGTCAGCACCCCCCAAATTTGTGCTAGCATGGAAATTGGGTCTATAATTTGCGCCTGAATTTGTGCTGTCGAATGGTACCAGTCCTAGAATTTGTGCTGCTCTGGGAGCCGAAAACAACTCGATCAAAAATTGAATTTTCCATTTTTCGTCATTTTTGTGTGGGGAGTCCCTTTAATTTAAATTTCTCCGAACTCAAATTGGTTTCCCGAATTAGTGCTCAATTTGTGTTGGCTAATGATAAAGTTCCCAACATTCAAAGTAGTCAGGGAGCCGAGCACAAATTGATAAAAAATCAAAATGCTCGGCGCCCCGACTACTTTGAGTGTTGGGAACTTTACCATTAGCCAGCACAAATTGAGCACTAATTCGGGAAACCATCTTGAGTTTGGAAAAATTTAAATTAAAGGGACTCCCTATACAAAATTAACGAAAAAATGAAAATTTTGATTTTTTATGAATTTGTGTTCGGCGCCCCGACTACTTTGAATGTTGGGAACTTTACCATTAGCCAGCACAAATTGAGCACTAATTCGGGAAACCAACTTGAGTTTGGAAAAATTTAAATTAAAGGGACTCCCCATACAAAATTAACGAAAAAATGAAAATTTTGATTTTTTATCAATTTGTGCTCGGCGCCCCGACTACTTTGAATGTTGGGAACTTTACCATTAGCCAACACAAATTGAGCACTAATTCGGGAAACCAATTTGAGTTCGGAGAAATTTAAATTAAAGGGACTCCCCACACAAAAATGAGGAAAAATGGAAAATTCAATTTTCGGTCGAGTCGTTTTCGGCTCCCAGAGCAGCACAAATTCTAGGACTGGTACCATTCGACAGCAAAAATTCAGGCGCAAATTATAGACCCAATTTCCATGCTAGCACAAATTTGGGGGGTGCTGACGACATACACCTGCAAAAACTTGCGCAGAAGTACAAAATTCTATTTGATGCAAAAATATATTTCCGTAAGTGTATCAATTTGTTGAAATGATTCATTTGGACAATTCGGCACGACCAGACCGCGTCTTGGCAAAAACTCTCCAGTTAAACGAAGCAAACTTCGATAGCATCCAGGGCCTATTTAGTTGAATCTTCCGGTGAATTCTTACGAATTTGATGAATTCCGTGAATTCTGTGAGTTTTTATGAATTCGGTGATATTTTATGAATTTCCGCGAATTTAAGTATCCTTCGTTAGATTTTGTTTTGAAAAGCTTTTATTTTGTGTGACCATTTTGGAAACTTTATTATCAGTCTATGATTGTGTTCTAATCCTATGTCCTCGAACATATCTTTGAACGGATTTTCACTGCGACTATTCTTATTCGCGTGCAACTACCTTTTCCTTTTTGTTAGCCACAACTCAGCTCAGTTGCTGGTACAAGATCAAAGTCTTCGACCGTTGTCATATTGGTTGTATACAGATAGTTGAAGAGTGACGCGACCAAACACCATCGACGACCAAGACACAATCGACCACCAAACACCATCGACGACCGAACACACCATCGACCTCTGTCCGCTATTGACCACTGCATGCTATTGACCATTGCACGTCTTTAACCAAATACCATCGTCGATCGAAATCCACCACTTCGAACCAAACCATTGAATTTGTATGAAACAACGACTGTGGTTTGGTATCACCGCCACGTCCACACTAAATCCGTCACCATAATTTGTACAGATCAACAACCACATTGTCGCTTGGCTTCACCGCCATGTTCATACCAAAGTCTCCTTCTAAAAACCAATTACATCTGTAGCCACCTCTTTCACCATACCAGAGCTTCAATCAATTGCGGCGAGTGTTATTGTCACCCCTTTTAGCAAACTAGCGCTACAAATTGATCAGCCTGGCCCATAACCTGTTGGCAGAGCTGAAGTACTCGCTCCCATTCACCGATGGCCAGAGCCCTAACTACCGATCAAGTGAACCGATTTCCAAAATCTTTTTTTTCGTGAAAGATATGATAAATACCTTTCATTTGGTACCTTATTCATTATCATCCGTGCTATGGTTACGAAGATTAACTCAAACAAGTTTCGCGGCCCTATGTCTAACGTTTTTGGCCATATCTCCTAGAGTTTTTGACTAAAATTGCTCATCTTCGAACTTAGCTCCTATTTTTTGTTTATTCTTCTAGGAAAAAAAATACTGAAAATGGATGTGTTTTACTCGAGTTATAGTGATGACGGACGGACAGACCATTTTTAGCATTTCTGCAATCTCCTAGACCTAAGCAACAGCTTTGCCTATAGGTCGATCTTCAAAATTACATACCTCACAGTAAAGACATAAGCCCATCGTACTTCGTACGGATCTAAAAATTCCATGTGTAAACACTTTTGGGTAAAAGTTGGTTCAAGCCCACCATGCAAATCGATGTGGAATTCTATAAAATTCCGTGGGATCATGAGGCTCTTTGCGGCGGAAATTTTGGTTTCATGTGACGGTCACTAGACGCGAAGAACGAAGAAACTGTCATTTCTGACTAGTTTAGGTCGACCAGTTTTTTATCTCAAATACTACACCAATATCATGAAATGACGCCATTTCATTCTCTGACTTCACATTATCGTTTTTGTTTCACGAAATTCGAACCATTTCAATGATTTTTGCTCGAAACCCATAATATACTTCCTTTAGGAAATGTCTGCCTTTCCTTTCTATTTGACTCTTACATTCATCTGGGTTGCAATTCACAAATATGTGAGAGACGCTTCGAACACTTGGTGTTTCACACTAGAGGTGAGCGGGTTTTTTAAAATCGAATCGGGTCGAGTTCGTGTCGGGTCGGGTTTTTGTAATAATTATAGTAAATAGTGAGAAAGTTAAGCGTACTAGTATTGGCACATTGAATAAATCAAAATAACATTTGTGTCATGCCCTATCACAATTCGAAAGATTTCGACCGCAGTAACAGATTTAGAACCAGAAATTTTCCGAACAATTTACTATTGGAGTTTAAGCTGTAAAACTGATATACTTTTCCGCAAATGAAATGCTCATTTCGATGCAAGTAACAGAAAGAAGTCTCATGACATGATGAATGTACGAGGGTGGGATGGAAAAGGTGGTACTTTTTGAATGAAACTTCTTCATTTGAAAAAGTGTTTATTTATTTTTCGACGTAGTCCCTATCTAGCTCAATACAATTCTTCCAGTGGTGCTCCAACTTTTTGATCCCGTCCAAAAAGTAAGATCGGTCGAGGTCTGCAAATTAGGTCTCCGTTGCGGCGATCACCTCCTCATTCGAGCCGAATCTCGTTCCAGCGAGCAATTTTTTTAGGTTTGGAAAGAGAAAGAAGTTGGAAGAAGCTAAGACTGAAGAATACGGTGGAAGCGGTAGTAATTCGTATCGCAATTGGTCCAGTTTGGCCATGTCAACTCCGGCTGTGTGTACTGGTTCGTTGTTGTGGTGAAACAGCACTTTTTTCTTTGCCAAACGAGGAAGTTTTTTTGCAACTCTTCATGTAGTTGGTTCAATAACTCAGAATAATAGACCCCTGTTATTGTTCTGCCGAAATCACTACTTGGAAATCCCAGAAAATAGTCGCCATCACCTTTCCTGCTGATGGTACGATCTTTGCCTTCTACGGCTCACGTTCTCCGGAAGCAGTCCACTGTTTGGACTGTTCTTTGGTCTCTGGTGGGTCCATGTTTCATCGACGGTCACAAAACGTTGTAAAAAGTCTTTTGGATTATTCCATCTTAACAGAAAATTAGTGCAGAGTTTATCGTTTCTAATCAAAAATTAGTAACGGCTTATTTGATCAATTTGATTTTTTTGCATGGCTAAATTATAATGTTGAAAATGTTTAATATAGAGCAAACACATCTCAAACATAGCGCCATCTATTGAAAGGTAGTATAAGGTAATAGTAATATTTTTTATGTAACTGGATGGATGAACGTTTTGTTTGAGAATAAATTGTTCGATGTACAGTGATTTCAGTTAATTTATGCTTACCTCATTGTGATACGGGGGGGGGGGATTGGGTAGTTAGATAGGGTAGCGCCTGATTGCATATGAGCGGGGTGTGGTAGTCCGTTTCATGTGCCAGGCGTGCAACTGTCTAACTATCAAGTGCTCTTTTTACGTCCACGTCGTAGTCCCCGGGACCTCAATTCTCTTCGGAGTTTTTTGTAAACTTAAGTGTGCTACCTGATGACTTGCCCACGGGTCATCGGGGAAACGGGATTAGTGAGTAGTGCGTGTGGCTAGCCACCATACCACACACAAAAAAGCGATATGGTTATGAATTCAACAACAGAGCCTCGGATTGGACAGGATAAACGGCAACGACTTTGGCAACGGAAAAAGGACAACGATTTACAATTAGGAACATGGAATGTTAGATCTCTGTTACGGCCAGGAGGGTTGAGATCACTCAGTAGTGCGCTAAGGGCGACTAAACTTGACATTACAGCAGTACAGGAAACTAGACGGCCTGGGAAGGATTCTATGATCAGTAGAGACTTTACGTTTTATTACAGCGGCAAGAGCAACGAAAGCCCAAGAGGATACGGAACAGGCTTCATGGTCTTCGGTAGAGCCAGAAACGCGGTGATTGGTTTCACTCCTGTCAACGAACGAATATGCACTCTACGGATAAGAGGAAAATTTTTCAACTATACTCTTATTAACGTCTACGCTCCAACGGAGGAAAAAGATAATGAAGCGAAGGAGATATTTTACGAGAAACTGGTGAAAGTGTATGATGGAGCACCGAATCGAGACATCAAAATCATACTTGGGGATTTGAATGCCAAGATAGGTCATGAAGTCCCACTATTGGTAAATATAGCCTCCACGAAAATTCAAGCGAAAATGGAACGTTGGCAATTGATTTCGCAGCGTCAAGGAACATGGTTGTCTGCAGTACCTATTTCGAACATAAAGACATCCACAAAGGGACATGGGTATCACCTGATGGACGAACCAAAAACCAGATTGACCACGTGTTCATAGATGGGCGTCATTGTTCAAATGTTTTGGATGTCAAAAGTTGTAGGGGACCGAACATCGATCCAGATCACTACTTGGTAAAGGTGGTTGTTAGGGCTCGAGTTTCGATTTCACACAATCGACAGCCGGCATTGGAAAAGTGGGACGTCGAGAAACTGCAAGACGAAAACATTCAATGACAATATGTGGATAAGAAAAGGAGAAGAAAATTATTGACGGAATGGAAAGCGAACAACGAAACGTAGACGATGCATGGAATCAAATTAGACGAAACGTAGAACGAGCCGCAGCAGAGACGATACGAACGAGAACGGGAAAGAAAAGAAATGACTGGTTCGATGACGAATGCAGAAAAGCACTTGATGACAAAAATGCGGCTCGAGCGGGAAATCTAAATAGATGCACTCGAGCTGGCATGGCAGAGTACCGTTCGAAGAGAAATTTCGAGAAAAAACTATTCCGAAGAAAAAAGCGACAACATGACAAGGAAGTTTTAATCGAAATTGAAAGGTTTGGTAATCGAAAAGAGACGCGAAATTTTTACCGGAAAGTGAACGAATCGAGGAAAGGTTACAGTCAACAACCTTTATTGTGCAAGGATAAGGATGGGTTGGTCTTAGCAGATGAGGAAAGGTGCATCAGACGATGGGCGGAGTACTTTAAGGAACTGCTGAACCCGAACAGACCACCGAACCGAAACGACACCAACAACAACTTACCATTTCAGACCGCGCAGCCACATATTGCAGAACAAACGCTACAGGAAGTGAAGCATGAAATTTTAAAGCTCAAAAATTTCAAATCCCCAGGAACCGACAACATACCTGGAGAACTTTTCAAGCTCGGTGGTAACGCATTATGTATGGAGATGCACGAGTTCATCAAGTGCATCTGGAATGTCGAGGAGTTGCCGGGAGAGTGGAAGACTAGCATCATCTGCCCTTTGTACAAGAAAACGACAAATTGGAGTGTGGCAACTATCAAGGAATTTCGCTTTTGAATATCGCCTACAAGATATTTGTGAATATTCCATACAAACGCCTTCTTCCATACATGGAATCTACTGTTGGTGAATATCAAGGTGGTTTTCGTGTAGGTCGTTCAACAACGGAGCAGCTGTTTAGCATTAGACAGATCTTAGAGAAGTGTAAGGAGTACAACGTGGAAATACACCAATTGTTCGTAAACTTCAAGGCAGCATACGACAGTGTCAACAGGAGGAAGTTATGGAGAGTGGTGGAGGAATTAGAGGTTCCCAAAAAACTAATCTCGCTAACAAAGTTGACAATGGATGGAGCTAACAGCCGAGTAAGATTATTTACTTTTCTTTTTCTTTACTATTACTTTTTCTTCTATATTTTGCTATGTTTACATAGATAAGAAATTTCAATTGAGTAACTTCGCGCCGATATATTATTGGGATGTAAAAATTCTGTTTATTGGCCAGTCAAATAAATAAATAAATAAAAGAATCCGAAGCAAATTGTCAGACGCAGAGGAAGGACTACGTCAAGGTGAGCCACTCGCGACGCTGCTTTTTAAATTGATCCTTGAAACAGCAGTGAGAACCATGGACATCGACACCAGCAGCACCATTTTCACCAAATTCAGTCAATTGCTGGGCTTCGCTGATGACTTGGACATCTTGGGCCGAAACATGGAAGCTGTTAAGGAAAAGTTCACGGCTTTGGACAGAAAAGGTACCGACCTCGGGTTGGAGGTTAATGACACAAAGACCGAATACATGTTTATCTCCCCATCGAATCGACAACATGACCAAAGCGTAACAATTGACACACACACACACTTAAGGTGGTAGACAAGTTCGTATATCTTGGATCTCAGCTTAATTCTGACAACGTAATCATGGACGAAATCAAAAGACGGATAACTCTTGGCAACCGGAGTTATTACAGCCTGATAAAAATTTTAAAGTCCAAATCAGTAAGCAGAAACTCTAAATGCGCACTGTACAAATCTGTGATAAGACCAATAGTTACGTATGGGTCGGAGTCGTGGTGCATGACTCAGAAGGACGAACAATCGCTGCTCACGTTCGAAAGAAAGGTACTGCGGACAATTTTCGGACCAGTTTATGACGAAAATATGAACAGATGGCGCAGACGATTTAATCATAAGCTTATGCAGCTTTATGAAGAGCCGGACATAGTTAGAACAACAAAAATTAACAGACTACGATGGCTCGGTCATGTACAGCGTATGGACGACAATCGTATCCCGAAGAAACTTTTTGTCACCAAACCGGAAGGCAAAAGAAGTGCAGGCAGACCAGGCAGACCAAAATCCAGATGGTGCGATGCAGCTTTTGCCAACCTGAGAACTGCGGGAGTAACCAGCTGGAAGACGTTAGCTGAGGATAGGTCCGGTTGGAGAAGCATGTTGGAGAAGGTCAAGACCCTTAATGGGTTGTAGGGCCGGTTAAGTAAGTAAGTCATTGTGATACGGGCATTTGGCACAAAGTTTAGTGTACACCTCGTTGCGGAAGTGATTTCTGTAGCAAAACTTCAAAAATCGACTTTGTGCAACACTGTGTCAGACTATATGTTGGAAATGTAATACTCATTACCATTCAGATTGATTTTGCAAGTAAGATGTATCCTGGGATCTTAGCAAAATTGATCACAGCTTAGTAGCTAACATAGTGATCATAAAACTTAACAGACACACCCTCACGTAAAAAACTGCATTTTGGTGCAATTTTTCTATGAGTGCTATAATTTAGCATTGGCTCTTCTCAACAAATTTCATGTTTTCTCTGTATGGCACAGCATGAAAACCGATACCTTCAAGACTTCTCTTTGGAGATAATGTTACACACAATATTTTTAGCGACTTTTTTTCATCTGGTTCAGTTTTCTTTTTGTTATCGGGTTTTAAAAAATTGAATCGAATCGGGTTCGGGTTTCATTTCATTCAGATTACCGGGTTATCGGGTTTTTCGGGTCATCCTGTTCAATTATGAAATTGGGCATATACCAGTATTGGGCTATCTTTTCCCAAAATCCTAAAACACGTGTTCGCTTAAATTTTATTCTGTACAACCTCGCCTTTGGAACGAACTTTCTAACTCTCATTATGGAATTGGCCATATTTTCCCAAAACCCTGAAACACGTGTTCGCTTAAATTTAACTCTCTACAACTTCGCCTTTGAAACCAACTTTCAAACTTTCATAGTTTTGAAGATTAAGGTCTTCCTGCCCAAATGTGGAAGTGGCCACATACCAGTATTGGGCCATAATAATAATAATATAATAATCTGCCTTACAACCCATGAAGGGTTAGAGGCTAGATCATTATTTACTAGTTTCGCTGTTTGCGGTTCTACTTTTTGAGATCCGGAAAATTTTTACTGTGCCAGTGGTAAGCTGTGCGACAAACCCAGTGCCATCTATGAGACGTAACTGGGAGCGAAACTAGTAAGAGTAGAATACCGGTTCTACCAACAATGCCTTTTTCCGGTAAGCCGTACGATGGCACTACACTCAACTTCACTTGACTTGAACGATTCAATCAGTTTTGTTTTGTTTACAAATCTAACAATCGGTACAAATCCGTCTGCGGTTGAGTTTCGAACCAACGCACTGGCAACTCAATCTCGTAGTAGCAAGCAGACGTGTTAACCACTACGCTATAGAGTTGTTATTGGGTCATATTTCCCGATAACTCTGAAACACGTGTTCGCTTAAATTTAATTCTCTTCAACTTTGCCTTTCGAACCAGCTTTCTTACTCTCATATTTCTGGAAAGTGACGCCATCTTGGATTTTTTGCTATCTTCTGAATTAGAATAGTTACACGTTTGGTTTCTTCGGGAAAGTTGTTGATATTGATGAGTAGAATCTTAATGAATCCTAAGAAAATGGCTGCCACCTGTCAAAGTGACGCCATCTTTGATTTTTTGCTATCTTACAATATATATATATTCTTTATTCAATAAATCAATTGTTACAAATATTGTACTGTGGATCAAGTGGTTAGTGTTCAGCTTATTTACTCTAGCTTTTCAAACTATAATATTATCATCATTATTAAAATCTTATTCTTGTTTGAAATGTTTTTGTTTTATGGGCAGAAGAAAATTTTCAAAAAACTTCAAATGAGTTTATTTTTTTAATTAAGAACTAAGGACTAATATCACAGTTAAAGGTTGTTCAGTTCAGTCTCCTGATGATGGGATTAACTGAGCTTAAAATTTTTGACTTGAAGTTCAAGTTGATCTTCGAAATTTGGTGGTGAGCCATTGGTATAGAGGCGAGATCATGCAAGTCAGCGGTTTTGTAGTACGGCGGCAAGCGGTAGATGATCTTCAGGCACTTGTTCTGTAATAGTTGGAGCTTCGCAATGTGGATTTTAGCACATTCGCCCCAAACTGGGCAAGCACTAAGCAAGACACTTTGAATGATTGCCTTATAGACACATAACTTGTTTTCAGTGCTCAGCTTTGAGTTTCTGTTTAATAGTGGGTAGAGCGCGCCAAGTAGCTTTAAAGCTTTACAGTATATCAGATCCACATGTGACTTAAAGGTCAGAGTCTTGTCTAGAGTGACCCCGAGGTACTTTATGATGTACCTCCAGTCTATTTCGGAGCCACGGACTGCAATCCCTTGAGGAGGAAGCCATTTTTGTGACCTCCTCTTGGTGAACAGGGTGGCATTGGTCTTTGAATCGTTCAGCTTTATTTTCCACTTCGTGGTATATTCGGTGAGCTGTCTGGTGGCTGCGTTAAGCTTACTCAGAATTTTGAGGGGTGACTTTGCTGCTTGATAAAGGCAGGAGTCATCAGCGAAAAACGCTTTTTCACTCTTGGTTATATGTAAATCGGAAGTGAAGATATTGTAGAGGGTGGGACTCAGGACACTGCCTTGGGGGACACCAGCTAAAATTGTGAAAGCATTTGATTTTTTGCCGTTAATTTCAACATAGAAGGATCTTCTAAGAAGAAAGGATTGGATAATTTTCGTCAAGTATAGTGGGAACTTTAGGATGAACATCTTATGTAGGAGGCCTTTGTGCCATACACTATCGAATGCTTTTTCGATATCGAAGGTAACTATGCCAGTTGAGTGTTTTTTCCTCAGCGATTCGAGTATGTAGTTGCGTACCCTGACTAATTGGTGATTGGACGAGTGGCCCTCACGGAAGCCGAATTGTTCGTTCATGATAATATTGTTGGAAGAGATGTGGGCTTTTAGTCTCCTTAATATGAGTTTTTCCAGGAGCTTGCTTAATGAATTTAACAGGCTAATTGGTCTGTAATTGCACGCCAGAGTTAGGTCCTTTCCGGGTTTTGGGATAGGGACGACTTTCGCAAATTTCCAGGCTTCTGGAAAATATGTTAGTTTCAGGCATGCTCTGAATATGTACATCAATAGAATTACGGCCTTTTTTGGAAGCTGTTTCAGCAGGGCGTTATTTATGGAATCATCTCCAGGGCTTTTGCCAATCTTTAGGCCGCGGATAAGACGAGAGATTTCGCGGGGGTGGGCAACGCAGATTCAGTGATGGTAGAGTTGAAATAATTAATGTTTACTATGGAACTATTGATGGAACTTTCAGTGGCTGGATCGCTCTTAACATGGAATGTTGTCGCGTGTGCTTTGCAGAAAGAACTTCCGATTTCGTTTGTCTTTTCAGCGTCCGTCGTGAGGGTGCCAATGGATGTTTTAATCGGGGGGATTTTGTTAACAGTGTTTCTCAAAATTTTCGTTACCTTCCATAGTTGGTTATTGGTTTTTGCTATCTTCTGAATTAGAATAGTTACACGTTTGGTTTCTTCGGGAAAGTTGTTGATATTGATGAGTAGAATCTTTATAAATCCTGAGAAAATGGCTACCATCTGTCAAAGTGACGCCATCTTGGATTTTTGCTATCTTCTGAAATAGAATAGTTACACGTTTGGTTTCTTCGGGAAAGTTGTTGACATTGATGAGTAGAATCTTTATGAATCCTAAGAAAATGGCTGCCACCTGTCAACGTGACGCCATGTTGGATTTTTTGCTATCTTCTGAATTAGAATAGTTACACGTTTGGTTTCTTCGGGAAAATTGTTGATATTGATGAGTAGAATCTTTATGAATCCTGAGAAAATGGCTACCATCTGTCAAAGTGACGCCATCTTGGATTTTTTGCTATCTTCTGAAATAGAATAGTTACACGTTTGGTTTCTTTTGCAAAGTCTTAGAGTTTTGTGAGTAGAAGTCACCAGTATTGGTGAAACTGATGGGCAGCTCGGGGGAAAAAGCAGTACGGGGGTAATCGGTTGTATGGGGAAATAGTTGTACGGGAAACAGTAGTACGGTGAAAACGATTTTACGGGGAAAACAGTAGTGCGGGGGAAACGGTTGTGTGGGGGAAATGGTAGAACGGTGAAATGGTAGTGCGCGGAAAACAGTAGTGAGGAGGAAATTGTAGGACGGGAGAAACGGCTGTAAGGGTAAATAGTAGCACGGTGATAACGTTTGTGTAGATATCATCATCATCACACTTTATAGACCGTTTGTACCTTTCGGTGTGAGGTCTTTACTACTGACCATGGACCACCCTTCTCCATACCCCCCTATCCTGTGCCAAGGAGATGGTTTGTTCGCCTAGAGAAAGTCCCCTAACTTCTAAATCGGATTTAATTGAGTCTATAAACCTTCTCCTTGGCCTACCCCTGGGACGCACACCCGGGACTTGAGCATCCAATATCCTCTTTGGTAGCCTGCTATTACCCATCCTCTGAACGTGCCCGTACCACCGCAGACGACTAATCCTTGCCGCCTCTTCCCTGATGTAACCCCTAAGTTTTCCCTGATGTCGTCGTTCCTAATATGATTGTCCCACTGTTCCCTCCGATTTACTTTTGCTATGCTCCTAAGAACCCTCATATCAGAAACCTCCAGGTCATGCACAAGGTATCCGCAGTCCACCCAACTTTCACTACCGTATAAACTCGTTGGTCTGAAGATTGACCTGTGAATAGCTAGCTTTGTGCCACTACTTAACTCCTTTTTGTTGAACACATACGACCTCAACTGACTGGCCACTGCATTCCCCATTCTTCTCCTTTCTTCAAATTCCCTAACTAACTTGCCATTCTCCGAAAAAATGGCTCCTAAATATTTAAACTCAGAGACCTGTTCCAACTGCTCCCCATTTAAACTGCAAACTACATCCTTCCGGGATTTGCCAATATGCATAACTTTAGTTTTACTGACACTTATTTTCATGCCGTATTCCTCACATGCAGCATTCAGGCAGTCTAAATTCTCCTGCAAATCCTTGGCATTATCTGCTAATAGAGTTAAGTCATCCGCATAGGCCAGGATTTTCATGATTACTTCCCCCACCTTCACATTCCCTTGCAAATTCGCTTGCCTGATAATCTTGTCCATAAAAATTATGAACAGAAGAGGGGAGAGACAACAACCCTGACGAACTCCCTCATTAACTTCGAAAGCCTCACTAATTTCACCATCTATCCTTACCGCAGCCTTGCTCCCTGAGTAGATGCGTTTGATAGCGCCCAATAAACTTCCATTAACCCCGTATTCGCCAAGTACCTCGAACAGCTTTTGCCTCGGTACCCGATCGAATGCCTTTACTAGGTCGATGATGCACAAGTATAAATCAATATTTCCCTCAGAGAGCTTTTCTATAACCTGCCTGAGACAAAAGATCTGATCCTGACAACCTCTCAGAGGTCTGAAACCACTCTGAACCTCGTCAAGAACATCTTCCACTATAACCCTAACCCTGTCTACTAGCACACTTGTATAAACCGTTCCGACCACGCTCAAGAGTGAAATCCCCCTGTAGTTGGTAAGGACTTTGCGGTTACCCTTCTTGAAGATCGGAGCAATAACACCGAAGCTCCAGTCAGCGGGTACTACTGAGGACTTCAATGCTAAATTGAAAATCCTACAAAGCCATTGAACCCCACCCGGCCCGCTATTCCTAATAAATTCTGTCCTAATTTCGTCTATACCTGCGGATTTTCCTGCCTTCAGCCTGCTGACCTTCCGTGACACTTCCTCTAATGTAATTTCCTCCTCACCCTCCAAGCTACGGCCCTCTTCCCTGTCAAGGCTTGTTACGGGACTGACAGAGGCGAATAGATCCTGAAAGTAATCCTGCCAGGTTTTCAGGACCTCACCCTTATCTGTAACTAATTCGCCATCTTTACCCAAAATACTACCGCAGCCCTCCTTTTCACCACCACGCCTAATATCCTTGATTGCCGACCAAAATTTTTTACCCCTTCCTTGACCAGCCCCTTCCAATTCCTCCCCAAACTTTTTCCACGACCGATCCTTCGCTCCCTTGACTAGAGTCTTAACCGTCTGCCTGCAAGCCCTGTAAGCCTCATGCTTTTCGTCCGTCTTACCCTGTAACCAAATCAAATACAGCTTCCTTTTCTCTAATACCGCCTTTTTGATATCTGCGTTCCACCCGCCTGTCTTTTTGTTTCTACCCCCACTAGCGACACTACCTAGACATTCCTCAGCTACGCCCAAGACAAATTCCTTAAAGTTTGCCCACTCAACCTCAATGTCTACGCAGTCCGGAGGAAGCCTTTCGAAAGCTTCGCTGAATTTTGACATAAAGCGCGACTTAACTTCCTCGTCCCTGAATTTTCCCACACGAAATTTCCGAACCACCACTTTTTTCCTTTTAGCCTGACAGAGTTTACTAACAGAGAGATGGGTACCCAAAAGGTAGTGGTCTGAGCCAAATGTGAAACCCCTGAAAACACGCGTGTTCCTGACTTCCTGTCTCCTGTCCTGCTCTATAACCATGTAATCAATTATTGACTTGTGCCCCAAACTATTATTAACGTAAGTGTACCGATGGATCCACCTATGCCTAAAGAAAGAGTTGGTTACTGCCAGTCCATTGAAATCGCAGAAATCCAACAATCGCTTTCCGTTTGAGTTTAAAACACCCTCCCCGAATTTGCCCATTACCCTTTCATAGCCGCCACTGGTCTTACTGTTTCCTATTCTCGCGTTGAAATCCCCCAACAGAATCACACACTCACTACCTTTTTTGCTGACAACATCCCCTAACTGCTCGTAAAAGGTGTCAAGATCGCCCGCACTGCTACCCTCGCACGGGCTATAAACACTAACCAGCCGATAAATACCTCCTGTCAGCTTAATGGAGACCCACATGATCCTTTCACTTACATACCGCACGCCCAAAACAAACTTTTCTAATTCCCTTTTGATAGCCATTCCAACTCCCCAGCTCGCCCTACCAGACTGAACACCAGACGAAAACACTTTATAACCGCCCACCAGTTCTTCGCGCTGCCCTTTCGTCCTAATGTCGCTCAACGCTAATATATCTACACCATAATCCATTGCCAAGTCCACCAACTCACCCTTGCGACCCCTAAAACCCCCATTAACGTTTAGACTTCCACTAAACAAACCATCAACCTTTTTACATTGCCTGATCGCCAACGATGGGGTACCGTTCGAGTCCCGCATTGGTCGTACCCCGTGACCAACACTCGTCCGAGGCTGCCTATGACCGTTTTTACCAATAATGAATACAGTGGGACGGCCCGGTAAGCCGAACCGCACTGGAAGTTCAAGCCTCAATGGGGACATCACACACGTGCCTGAGATGCTAAGCGCAAGCTCATTTATTTTTGCCAAAAAAGAATTGCTATATGAATAGCGAAGAAGTTAACCGTAACCGTAGACAAACACCTACTTGAAATTCTATACCAAAATCACAAACACGAAACGCCGATTGTTTTGCATGAAGAAAACAAAACAAACACCCGAAAAACGCTGTAACTTTGAGGTTATGTGAGCACTACGTTGCTTGAAAAGAAAATGCAGATTTTAATTGATATCTAAAAAAGTTACAAAAACACACACTAATTTAACTTAACTTATTTACGAGAAACTGTGATTTAAAACGCGAAGAGGGCAAAAAATAAACGAAACTTACTCAGAGCAAAACAAACACGTCCATATCTGCCGCCATCTTGACTTGAACTTTGTGTAGATAGTGTTTGTGTAGATAGTACGGAGAAAATTGTAGTACGGGGAAAAGTGTTGTATGGTGGAAACGGTAGTAAGGGTGAAACGGTAGCACGGGGAAAACGGTAGTACAGACGTAATGATAGTATACAGCTAACGGTAGTTCGGCAAAACGGTTTTGCGGGAAAATGGTAGTACGGGGGAAAACCAGATTTGCGTAAGCTCATGGTAACTACTAAAATACTACTAAACCCATTTCTTATTCATCTAAATCTAACTTTGCACACCTTTGCATACATTTTAGTATTAATGTCGCAAATCTCCGACCTACCGGACAAGAATGCTTAATGTCTGCGTAGCCCCTAGGGGGGTATTTACTAGTGAAACTATAAGGGTAGGAGTCATGTTCAGGCAAGTTTGATGAAATCCGTTCAGAATAGTCCGCAGAGAACGTTTTTTGACTTACTTCGAGTTTCCGCACGCTGTCGGAATCATGGGAGCCCATTGAAGAACAAAGTGTACCCAACTTTTCCTAGCGCCAGACCGCGACGACGACGTCAGGTAGTGGCAAACTAATTTAAGGGAAATGTTAGGAATGAATAGTACTTTTAATAGTACACTTGGGTTCAATTCACAAACTTGAAGTTTCCTGTGTCTTAAAAGTTGACCCATATTGACCCATAATGTTAGAGGCGCATGAAGTCATTTGTTCTTACGTTTGAAATTTTTCGACTCCGAATCTTTTTATTCCCTAAAAGATAATCGAAAATGGAAGGTCAAGTCCGAAAATCGGTCTACGGAAACCGGACTTATGACCAAAAAAGTGGTCAAAATCGGTGTTTTTGAGGGTATCTGAAACTTTTTCGCATATATCTCTGCGAAACAAGCATGGTAATTGGTTTACATGGTTTTAAATGAAAGTAACCTATGTACCTAAGAAAAGCAACCAAATAAATTTAGTGAAAATAGGTTGAGTGGCTTTAGCTGTAGGGTAAATAGAGTGGACCAAACTCGGGCTACTCGACCGTACATGATACTTTGTGGATTTTCCCCGTCTTAACCTATCTTTTGTACGAAAAACAATATAGTTGAGTCTTACCTTTATTTTTTGTTCATCAAAAATAAATGAAAAAAAAAAACATACGAAAAAATACGAATGTAGCGAAAGCCTAGATGTAGCAATATAAATTGCATATGGCAATATCGGAAATCCCGCTCGAAGTCCCCTTATAGAAAAAAGTTCAAAAAAAAGTTTAAAAACAATTTAAAAAAAATCAAAAAGAATGGAAATAACCATGAAACCCGAACCAAAATAAAAACCGAGCCCGATATGCCATACAAAACGACATGTTTTTTGCACAAAGTAATTTTCTGCTGCGTATGCGTGGCAGAGTGAAAGGCGTAGCAGAAAACCCTGATTGTGCCAACGATATACACCTCTAAACAAAATAATAATTGGGGGCGCTCGTAGCTATTTTGAATTTTCTTGTTTGTATCAAGTCGACACGATTTGATTAATATTCTGGCTTGGGATTAAGATTCTGGGATTTCTTGAAAATGTTTAAAAACTGTTATGAATTATGATAATCACAGAACTGCAGAATTAGTAATACAAAACAGAAAAGAACTTTCATAAATCCTTTTTGTAAGTATTACGATCCAGGTTGTCAGGCCTGAAAATTTTTCTGATTATTTTTGTGAAATGAACACCGAAATTATTTGTCTGAGGAACGAATTTCTAATTTATTTGTAACAAATAATTTTATTTATTCATCCCGAATAATAACTTATTTATCAGAAATTAATTTCGAAATTTATTTGTGATCAGTAATTACTGAGATCAATTTTGTGATATGAGCGGAACTCACGAGTGTGTTTTCGAGCAACAAGCTTTGGAAACTGGTTAAGACAAGGACAGAATCTGCATATTCGAGCCGAAGGCGAGGTATGCAACTACCCGCGTCAAAAACAGTTTCCGAAGCGAGTTGCTCGATAATTCACGAGTGAGTTCCCGCATTCACAAAATTGATCCTTCATGTAATTAATTATTTTCACTGCATAGAGCGTATGTTCAAAGTCACATCAATTACATGTTACCGATTTACAATGTAGGCTCTAAAGATAAAATGAAACAATTGCAGAGAATTCAAAATAGATGCATAAAAGTCTTGTACCGACTGCCGCGCTTCACACCGACAATGTATTTGTATACTCGACAAGTATTCTTCTAATTGAGAAAATGGCGATGGTCAAATCACTGACAAAACACAACTTCGACATAAGACTCATTCATGACATACACCATTACCAGACTCGTAGATCAAAGGACAGTTACTGTTCAAACAAACATCCAGTCTTAAAGCAACCAACTTGTGAATACAATCGTATTTGTAAGAACATACGTGAGTTGACATGCATCAAGCCTTTTAAATCAAAGGTAGTGAGGGAGGTTATAAAAAACTCTTGTGAATCCAATGTAATATCCACTTATCTTAACTGACAAATAACCCTCTACTGTGACGTTAATTTAATTTTATTTTTTAACTAATAAGACAAAGCTAAATTAAAAATTAGACAATTATCATACATTTAGACAACTTTTCCAAGAAAATGCTTGGTCCTGTTCTCAATTTTGTAATTTAATCATTTTTCAAGTCAAAGTAATTTTTATATTCCACACATTAAAAGTTAAGGAATGATAATAAATAAATTATTTTAAAAAAACTATAATGTTGGTACTAAAACGGTGATAATGACAAGAGTTGTATGCAATGAGTTTTTCGGATAGGACACGATGTTATTACATGTGGACACAATGCTATTACATACATGTGAACACAAATATCGAAAGAACACTACATGTAATAGACCGCATTACATGGGGGGAAATATACATGTATTGACATCTTTCCATATGGGACAGCGAATAAATAAATAGTTGTTCCAAATTAAATGCACTTTATTTGGCACAAATGGTTTTTTCTATCAAATCTACACATCTATTCTGATGCGTACGGGTCCCTCGCATGTTTTAATAGTTGATTCGTCACCAAAGGGCCATGATCGATGCTCCCCCCTAACTCTCGGGTCAAAAATCGACAGGTTACAAAACTCGTAGTAAACGCATAAGAGCCGTTTTCGAAGGGTACGGGTCTAAAGACGATATCTATAAAGTGTAGACGAAATTCAAAAACTCCAAAAATTCGGTGTAAATTCGATGTAAATTTTTATAGTAAGTGACAGCCTCGTATTCATATTATTCAAAATTTAATAATGACAGTCAGTTTTCAAATAATTTGATTTCTTCATCAGCTGGCATCCTAAATTGAACTGTTGTAAGTATCCGTTTAAACCTTTCGAACAATTTCCGTTAAAGTAATAGTTGCAAGTAATCTTGAATTTGCCTCAGACATATGTGAAAAAGTTCAAGGTTTTTATCGATAACTAGCTCTTTTGTATTCTGGTTCTTAGATTGCATACTAAACGAATTAATTGCTTGTACAAACAATACGTTGATGAAATTTCTTATTTTAGCGACGATCGTTCATAGGGTTTAGTGGGTTTAGTTGATTGACTGTTAAGATTATCAAAACAAAATTTTTGTCAAAGTACAAAGATTATATAGCGCTTTTGCTGTAGGTATAAAACACATGTATAGAGTGTGCAGAATGTCAAGCACTTGGTGTAATTGAGTAAATTACATTTTCTTACGAGCTGCAATTGAGCATAAAATTACATAATAACCTGAAAAGTGAGTTCTTGACAACATCTTAATAGTTCAGTGCGCATCGTGCCAGCCGTTATTGAAAATGTATATTGTTTATTTAAAATATTATGTCACTCGTCTAATTTTAGTGAAGTCCCATTATCGTAGTGAATAGTTATAATACGAAATTATTCCCATCAATGAAATATCGCTTCAATAAAACTTACAGTTAGTTTTATTTTCTTAAAAAAAAGCAATCGGTCAAAAAAATGTTTTTTAATTGCTTCTTCTAATTTTCAACTTTTATAAAATAAATTAATTCTTTGATCATTATACAAGCTATACAAAGCCATTTAGAAATTTATCTTCTATAACCAGCAACACATACAATTAAGTAAATATTAACAAGTTTATTCTTTGAATTTTTCTTATACGTTGTTTTGCTTGAAGCTGGTCAATTTGAAACGAATTGTTTTTGTTCACAATCTGCTCTGTGTCTTTGAATGAGTTTATCAATCGGCCTCATCCTTCTTTCTTATGTCATTGTTTGTTTTTGTTTTCATGAGTTCCAAATTCCGACTTTGTATTGCATTCTCATCGGACTAAAATTTCCTTTTTTGATGAACATAAATACTAACCTAAGTTGCAATCGCTTACGCAACTAGACTTTTTTGTTGCTTGTAATGTAATTGCTAATGGAAACCATTTTCCCGCGCTAATACCAATCGCTACTGTTGTGGTGTTATTCCTTACGAATGCATTAGAAAATAATGATTACAAAAATTACAATATGACGGTTTTTCAATCAAAACACACAATAGCCATCATTCAATTTCCTTTTTTTTCCTAGCTTCTTTGCGGTCACAAGATATAGTGAGAAAACTTCAAATTTCGTACGGTAAATTCCGAACAAAAACAGAAACGCTAAAGGCAAACGGTAGATAATATAACTGTTGATTTAGATAGCGACATATGCCAAAAAATTCGTCGAAACAACACCAAATGCGAAATTTGTCTGATATGACAACACCGAATTTCATTCATAAAAAATATAAACAACTGTCAAACTTGCGTCGGCAAAATTGAATTTTTTCAATTTTAGCCTCCGTATCGTTGCAATTCAGCAATTCAGCACACAACAAATGTAAACAAAAGCAAAACAAAAATGCTTTGGTTAGTGATGTTGTTTGAAAATAATGTTTCTATTTCGCGTTTTCGTGTAAAAATTATTGAAAAAGTTTTTATTAACTTTAATTAATGCTAGAAGCGACTAACAGTGACAATTAAATCCTAAATTGTTTGATTCAAATTGAATTGAAAAGTGAAAAGTTTATTGTTTTTTGAATACATTGTTTTTGAGTTGATTGTTCGTTTAATTGTGTTAAGTTTTGTATTTCAACCTTTGAAATAGTATTGTGCGTATATGGCCAACAAATTTTAATATCAAAAAAGTGTTCCTTAAGTGGTTTTGCCATAGAAAAATAAATTTTGAATAAATTCAACCAAAACAGGACATTACGACCTTTCAACCTCGCGTTGCAATTCAGCAACTATCAAACGTACGTACGTCGCTATCTAAATCCACAGTAAGATGTCAGTGAAAACGTCAAAAAAATAAAAATGTTTTCACTGACATATACCATTATCGTTTGCCTTTCGCGCTTCTGTTTTTGTTCGGCCTTTATCGTACGAAATATGAAGTTCTCTATTTTAAAGTAGTCTAATCGATGTCCCACCGAAAACTTGTCATTACATGCATATGTGCAGCCCCCGGAAGTTATTCATTACATGTATGTTTAGGGCCCCACCGAAAACTTCTCATTTCATGTATATCTACATGCGATGACTCGTTTTCGGATGGTACACCGATTAAAACAGCAAGCATACAGTGGGAGGGGGGATGCTTAGTAAGTCATCCATTCTGATTATTGCGTGATACTCGCAAACTCATTCGTGTATTTTTGAGCAACTCGCTTTAAAAACGGTTTTTGAAGAGTGTAGAGTCTGTATCCAGAGTCAAAGGCCGCGAGTCAAAAAACACTCTCTTGAGTTTGGCTCATTTCACAAAATTGATCTTTCATGTAACTCCGCACCCTCACTATTTATTACAATTGCAGATACCTATAACTGCAAAGCTTCTTAGGAACCGCAACGTAAAGTGAAACTTACAGAGTAGGTATAAATAACTGTCATGTAACGGACTCGGTTGAGTAATGTCGAACTTTAGATGCCTTTGTTGCTTAGAGCTTTGTATGTAATCACTGACTTGAAGAAATTGGAGAAAGAGTTGTATAAATAACTATTCTACCCTTCTGGATTGATGCATGATAGAGCATACATAACTAATTACACGCTCTAATAGAGTGCGGTCCTTTTGAAATTGTATTTTTTATTGAAAGTACACTTCAAAAAAATAAATTCGGCCTAAGAACTTATTGAAAATTATTTTTTTTTAATGTAATATCTTCAATTCGCGAAAAACTCAATTCCGAGTCAATCCCGGTGAGGGATCAAATTTAAATACTATTAAACAAATATGGGATTTTTTGAACAGATGTTTTGTCATAGCTGCCAACAAAATAACTAAAAAAATAAAACTGTCAAAACAAAAAAGATAAACTCAAAAAATTTCGAATCATTGCGCAGAAACATTTTCATCAAAACAAACTCATCGAAAGAGATTTTTTTTTCCATAGATCAATAAGTACCTATGATGAGCAAGTTAAGTGATGTTGTGATTAGACTGTCTTTGCGAACCGTCGTTCAATTGTCAGAATTATCTATAGAAATTGCCTCGCGACGAGAATTTTTGCGACAACTTGCCCATTTGCCCATAACTGTTGAATTAGATAGCGACGTATGCCAAACAATTCGTCGAAACAACACCAAATGCGAAATTCGTCTGATATGACCACACCGAATTTCATTCATAAAAACATAAACAACTGTCAAACTCGCGTCGGTCAAATTGAATTTTTTCAATTTTAGCCTCCGTATCGTTGCATTTGAGCAATTCAGCACACCAAAAAATTCACCTGATTCAATGTTTTGGTTTGTGATGTTGTTTACAAATTCTGTTTATCATAAATTTAGTGCGACTTTAATATTTTTAATGCGAAAACTATTGAAAAAGTTTTGATTTAATTTAAATTAATGCTAGAAGCGACTATCAGTGACAGTAAGATCCTAAATTGTATGAATCAAATTGAATTATAAAGTGAGAAGTAATTTGTTTTATGAAACCTGTGTTTTGTTGTTAATGGTTGGTTATTATTGCATTTGAAAGTTTAAAATAGCATTGTGGCTATCAGATTATAATATCCAAAAAGCATTTTTACAAAGTTTTTGTCATAAAGAAACAAATCCAAAATAAGTTCATTCAAAACCAAGCATCACAACCTGTCACTTATACGTTCGCAACTCAGCAATTGTCAAAGTCGCGTACGCCGCTATCTAGTTCTTCAGTAACTGGTAAGATTTGCTAAAAAGTTAGAAGTTTTATGAAAAAAGTGATATTCTTAGAATTTTTGCACAAAAATGTTAATTATTATAAGATTACTTATACATTGTGGTAAGCGAGTAATAACCGTTCAAGTGTATATTACACACTACGCGCGATTATATTATTTTACTTTAATAGCGACGATTCGCCGAACATTAAACACAAGTATTGATGGCCGAGCGAGCTGGGGCACGGTAGCGCTGATTTTTTTAAAAGAGGTGTCGGGGGTTCAATTCTGATTTTTTTTACTTTTTTTATGTTTGTTTCATGCACAAAATATTCAAATTATCAAATTGTTGCATCTAGATAGAAGAAAGTGAAAAAAAAAATTCGCGCATGCTTGAACCTAAATGCACATTTTATATAAATTTAGAATTATAAACGGCTAATGTCCGTCTGTTTATCTATCTATGTGTCTTTCTATTGATGCGTCTATCTATTTATGCGTCTATCTATTTATGCGTCTATTTATTTATTCGTCTATAAGTCTGTCTGTCACGATCCCGTTATTTTTTCGTTTAATTGCGTTTACACTGTCGAAGAAAAAAAAAATACTTTTTGATATGTTGTTGGGGATGGTGTAAAACGTCGAGAAAACATGTTCCGGGGTTAGATATTGTTCTGAAATAAGGGAGTTATGGGTCAATAAAGGGTCGAAATTGAAAATCGTCCAAAAGTCAGTTAAGATGACGTCTTAGAGATTTGGTCGGCGAAGCAAAGTCTTAGAGTTTTTGATGGCCTACAACTTTGTAGAAGAAAGTTTTTTGATCCGACTTCATGCGGAGGAGCTAGGCAGCGAAAACTGTTAAAATTTTGGGGTTTCCTCAATTTGTTGTTAGGGAACTTTTGTTGTTGGACAAAGTAGAGATAATTTTTGAATGCCAATCGATAGTGGAGGCTTGATGCAACAAATTTGCTGAACAATGTTGGGTGAAAAAGTTTCATACTACCGAGCTATAGGTCGTTCTTTGGCGATTTTATCCAGAGCTGGAGCACTTATTAACTAATATCTCGGCCGGTAGTTGCCGGAATGAGGCCAGTGGGGTGTCACATGAAAGGTTTCGACAGTGTGAAGGTAGCGGAATTGGGTTGAAGAGAATCGGTTGAGCGGTTCGGTGTCCAGGGTCGTTCAAAGGAGGCAAAAATGGACAAAAATTTGCTCCGCTGTCCGAAAATTACTGAAAAATTAATTTTTGATATGTTGTCGGGTATGGTGCAAAACGTCGAGAAAACATGTTCCGGGGTTAGATATTGTTCTGAAATAAGGGAGTTATGGGTAAAAAACGGGTCATAATTGAGAATCGGCCAAAAGTCAGTCAAGTCAGGGGAAGTGTCAGAGTAGAATACGTAGCAAGTGCAACGCTGAATACGGGGAACTTGAAATACGGTGACCGTTGAATACAGGGTAAGTGGAATACGGTGAACGTTGAATAGGGAAGTGGAATCCGGGGAAGTAGAATACGGTGGAAGTGGAATACGGGGAACGTTGCATACGGTGAACGTGGAATACGGTGAACGTTGAATACGGGGGAAATGGAATACGGGGAACGTTCAACACGGTGAACGTGGAATACGGGGGAAGTGGAATACGGTGAACGTTGCATACGGTGAACGTTGCATACAGGGAAACTGGAATACGGGGGAAGTGGAATACGGGGGAAGTGGAATACGGGGGAAGTGGAATACGAGGAAGTGGAATACGGGGAACTTGGAATACGGGGAAAGTTGAATACGGTGAACTTTGCATACGGTGAACATGGAATACGGTGGAAGTGGAAAACGGTGAACGTTGAATACGGGGGAAGTTGAATACGGGGAACGTTGCATACGTTTTATGGAGGAAGTGGAATACGGGGGAAGTGGAATACGTGGGAAGTGGAATACGGGGGAAGTGAAATACGGAGGAAGTGGAATACGGGGGAAGTGGAATACGGGGGAAGTGGAATACGGGGGAGATGAAATGCGGGGGAAGTGGAGTAATTTTGCGACAAAGAAAGTGTTTTGATTTATAGTGCCTTTCTCGCCCATTTGGATTTTAGTATTATTAGTGGTAATATCAACGAAGTGATTTAATGACATGAAACATTACGCATCATTATTTAAAACGAGGAAAAATATGCTTTGACTCTCTGAATAGACAACACGCGAAAATGATAAAGCCTGCGTAGCCCCTAGGGGCGGGGGTTTCGACTACGTAACCTACCCTTTAATGTTAAAGCGAAAATGATAAAGCCTGCGTAGCCCCTAGGGGCGGGGGTTCGACTAGTATTTATATAAAACACAACCGAAGATTATGTTACAATGAACAATGCGCATGTGCATTCGAAAACAAAATTTCGAATTAAACACACACACATGTGAGATTCCATTTACGCATATAGAAAACACATTTTATGAGAGTTTTCAATTGAATCACATTAGCTGCGATAATATAATTCGCAAATTCATGTATTTAATAAGATCATGTGGCGTAGTGGTTAGCATCGTTGATTGAAGCGCGGAGCGTTCTGTGTTCGATTCTCAAACGAACGGGTTTTTTTAATTTAATATTTCTAGTCTAGCTGGTTATTTATCGCCCTAGACAGTGGAATTTATCCCTCTAGACGGATAAATACTGAGAATAATGCAATAAATTCTCATTTTCCGTCTCAAAAATTGGCATTTATTGTGAGGCGTATCGTCGCATATAAAGTAAACAACAAAAACCCTTTTAAAAGGGAAATGTGACGCAAGTCCTTCTTCCTCCTTCCAAAACAACTGATATCAATTTGGGTTGGCGCTTAAAGCTTTGAAACGCAAAAATTCTTTTGGAATGTTTTCATTTTTGATTAAAAAAATGCGCTACAAATGCCGGACCCCCCAATGTTATAGTTTTTCTGTTCTTTCAGCTTTCACAACGCAAAAATTTGTCATTATGTATGGCGTATTTTTGAACAGGAAATCAAATTTTTGCGTATGACAGCTGAAAGCGTAGAAAAATTATGACATTGGTGGGTCCGGCATTTGTGACGCATTTTTTTAATCAAAAATGAAAACATTCCAAAAGAATTTTTGCGTTTCAAAGCTTTAAGCGTCACCCCAAATTGATATCAGTTGTTTTGGAAGGAGGAAGAAGGACTTGCGTCACATTTCCCTTTTAAAAGGGTTTTTGTTGTGATATCAGTACTTTTGGAAGTTTCGGCTACTACTTCCATGGGCGAAAATAATCACCTCTACAACATTATCAAAAGTTTTTTTTTGAGCCGCCGCC
>CM055403.1:192002736-192014847 GCA_029228625.1 Pseudolycoriella hygida | reverse complement strand
TCGAAACGCAAAAAAAAATTTCAAAATATTTTCACATTTCACATTTCACATTTCCCCATCGTAATAGTTTTTCTGTTCTTTCAGTTTTATACGCAAAAATTTGACTTCCTGTACAAAAATACTTCATACATTCCTCCATACAATTCAAATTTTTGCGATGTGAAAGCTGAAAAAGAGAAAAACTATTACGTTGGTGGGTCCAGCATTTGTGACGCATTTTTTTAATCAAATGTGAAAATATTTTGAAAGTTTTTTTTGCGTTACGAAGCGTTCAGCGTCACCCAAATTGATATCAGTTGTTTTGTAAGAAGGGACAACGACTTGCGTCACATTTCCCTTTAAAAGGGTTTTTTGTTGTGATTCAGTTTATACGTAATTTTCAATTTCCTGATGGTCAACTTGAAAGATTCACGTGGTATGTTTTGAAACCACAATAGTGAAAAACGGTTGAATGCCATGCACACGTTATTCATTGGCTCATAAAGACCATATTTCGTCCTGTGCTCGTCGACAACGAGAAAATCATCAGCACGAGCGGGTCTAGAATTTTGAATGATCTTGCTTTTAATTTTAGGTGCGTCGATATTGCCATTCATCAAATTGGATACAAAAAGTGCGCAGGCATTGATTCTGCGTCGGGCGAGTGTTTCGATGTTAATCGATTCGCATTTCTCAATGTATGGCGGAAGCTTGTGGTTTTCGTCCCGTTTCACCGACCGTCTCAGTGCGTACATCAAAAATTTTTTCTGAATTGATTCAATTCTGTCAACAAATGTGTCTTGATAAGGGTGCCAAACAACTGAAACATATTCTAAGTAAGAACGGACATACGCAAAGTATGTACTTTTTAAAGTTTTAATATTCTTAAATTGCTTACAAGTTCTCATAACGAAGCCAAGCATTGAGTAAGATTTTGCAATTATAAACTCGATGTGTTTACTGAATGTCAGTTTATCGTCCAAGAGGACTCCCTGAGGCTACCCTGAGGAACACCAGAGGTCACGTTAAACGTTCGAGAATAGCAATTCCCTAATTTGACGAATTGTGAACGTCCATTCAGATAAGATGGAATTCATGCTAGCAAGTTCGAATGCACACCCATTTTGTTCAACTTGTGCAAAAGAATCGAATGTTTGACTCTATCGAATGCTTTCCGGAAATCTGTGTATATAACATCTAACTGATGCCTAGATTCCATAACTTTAGTAGCGTAGCTAACAAATTCAGCTAAATTTGTCGCTGTAGATCTGCGCTTCATAAAGCCATGTTGCGACTTTGAAATTATTCGATTGAACTTCGTGGATAAAATACAAGTGACGATGGCTTCAAATAGTTTTCTTATTGTTGGTAGAATAGCTACACCTCTGTAATTTTCGACATTACTTCTAGAACCATTTTTAAAAATTGGAGTAATATAAGAAGTCTTCCATCTTGTTGGAAATTTTCCAGTTTCGAGGGATGAGTTGAAAATGCGAAGTAGCGGAGATGACAGACTCTCAGCACAGGCTTTTAACAAAATCGGAGAGATTTTATCTGGACCTTCACCCTTAGCAGTGTAAATACTTCTCAGATGGTTCAAAACGTCTTGAATCTCAAAAGAAATCGATCCAATGTCAATGCGCTTTTCTATGGCTTATACACATTGGCTATTGTCTGGTCGTCCACTTTGATTGCTGTAAAAACTTGTACAAGAGGCATTATGTTATTTTTCACGTAGGGTTGCAATGCCGAATTTCTTGCGGTGTTGTGAAGCGACTATTGTATAACCACTGATAAAAGATCGTGTGAAAACTGAAAAATAGGGTTTATTCCCTTTCATATACGTCATGACTGAAGGTCATCATGCATGTGGACACTTTAGGCTGAGAAGCAAAAGGATGGTCTCAGTATTTCAATGATAACAACACCAGGTCTATTAATGTTTTTATAACATTTTAGTTGCACGATGGAAGAAAATGACCGCTCGCGTCGTTGCAACCAAAGAGAGAAAATATGGTGGTTCTGTCAGGCGAGATGGTTCGCCAATACCTGGTGTAGAGATTTTCAACGTAGATAGTAAGTGCCTGTTTTTTCAATTGATTTGTTGGATTTGAATTTCTATCGAAATTTTTTTAGTACCGGATGTCAACATTGCTGACAAACTGTTAGCTGAAGGTTTGGCCGAGCCAATAAACCCAAATATTTCTAACGGCAATTATCGAAGTGAAAATGTTCTTCGCTTAGATGGTGGCGACGATCGACTCGATCCAATGAATGAGGACATTGCAAAGGAAAACTTTGGCGAACACAACACAGAGAACGATACATTTTCGGGTGCCACCAAAAAATTCAACGCTAACAAACAACGCATTGAAATCAATACAAAAAATAGTTCGTCATGTTTCATCGACATGGAGAAACAAAACGGAAATAAAATGCCAAGTGAAAATGATAATCAATCGGTCGACACAAACTTAAATCGTTCTCACCCAGTGGCATAAGCACAATTTTGGGGAATGCGGAATAACATTCATTCCCTTGTATATTTTTGTATATATCTTGTGTTTATAATCATAATATAATAATCTGCCTTAACAACACATGAAGGGTTAGGGGCTAGATCATTATTTACTTAGTTTCGCTATTTTTTTGTGGTTCTACTTTTTGAGATCCTTTTATTACCGGAAAGTTTTTACTGTGCCAGCGGTAAGCTGTGCGACAAACCTAGTGCCATCTATGAGATGTACTAGGAGCGAAACTAGTAGGAAAAGAATACCGGTACCTCCCAACAATGCCTGTCACCGGTAAGCCGTACGATGGCGCTACACTCAACTTCACATGACTTGAACCGATTCAATCAGCTTTGTTTTGTTTACAAATCGAACCAAACGCGTGGGTTTCAATTAACTTTATTTTATGAAACATTTTGTCTTCTAGGCTAAGATTAATTTCTCATACGTGAAATTTAAGGTTCGTTGTAGTAATAGATAATTGATATCGAGATTTCAGACTTTTTCATTAGTCGAAAGACTTGTTCTCTTCTTTATAAATGAATAACAAGATTTGCATTACCGACATTCAGATTAGTAGTTGTTAATGAATGAATCAAAATTTTATTCTCGCTAACACACATTTTCCTGAATACCTTACATTAAATTGTTAATAAAAGGCGGCCAGATGTCGCTTTTTCATTAAAGTGTTTCTGAGACAATATTAAACCATCGATTTTGATCGAAAACTTGCATTTCAAAAACTATGGAACCGACTGCTGGCCACTGATAAATTGTTTGATCGGCTTCTCGAACCTAACTTGCTGCATTTAAAGATGATGAAAGACTTAACTAAAAACGCTTAAACGCCTAAAAACATATTCAGATGTCTGCAAATTGAATGCCTAAAACTGTTCTTGATAGTTTTTTGTAGACGAATAAGGCGATTTGAGCTTCAAATCAATCAAACAGATCAGTTTTAAAAGTCTCAAAAAATGTACCAAAGGTGCATTCGTAAAATTTGCTGACGCTACAGAAGCACATTGTACTGCACCTTGACCGTTAAATACGCATCAACCGCACTTACATAAATTACATTATTTTGCCCTCAACTCTGAAACTAATTAACCTTGAAATATTTAACCGATTTAGGTTCACTTCGAGTTTATCTGCGTAAATTCTGAGCTGTAAATTCAGATGTTGACGCGGCATACCAAAGGTGTGTAGTTGTAGGCGTATGTTTCAAAGACTTTACCATTGTTGGACAATATTTGAGAATTTGGAAATAAATTTTTTTTGTAAATTTTGTTTTGTAAATTTTTTTTTTTTCTTAATCTTTTCAGCATACAAAAATCTCTTAAAAGGTAGAGTGTACACAGTCAGTAAGACCGCTTCCAAAATTAATTATATCATTTGAGGTAACGCTGTCGCTGATAATAGGCAAAAATTTGTTTCAAAGTTTTATTCTTAAAAAATGGACCACTTTTTTTGAAACAAAATTAAGTTGTGTACAAAAAATTCAAACCTACCAATAATTTTTCAACACAACACTTTCAATTTTCGCACGCAAAGATTTAAAACCCAAAACAAAAAAAAAAAAGTGACCGTTTTCGGTATTTGATCTCCCTTCACGAGCAACAAAGGCATCTTAAAAAAATAAATGTTTTTTTTTTTTTTTTATTTTAATCAATTGACAAAAGCATTGAATTGTATTAAAAAAATGGTTTCCTGGGATTAATATCTATCTAGGCGCATATGAAAAAGTCTCCTGGAACATGCATCTGATTTCGGCAGGCTGTTTTTCGAATGAATCTGTCGGAAATTGACGCACTCAAAACTTTCTACATCGACTAATTTTCAAGCACATTCAAGGGATCTTTTATTTCTTTAACCATAAGATGTTTGCGATAGCCGGTTGGAATGACTCTCCGTAATAGAATCAAGTCTGATGTAAGAGTCTATGACAAGAAAGCGCTCTCTGAAAACTCCTATAGTTCCTACACCATGAGAGGTGAGTAAATTTCCTGTTTTTACGTAACAATCAACAATTTTTAGTCACTTTTTAATTACTTTTTCAAATCAATCAAAATGATAGTGAGAAAATCAGTTATTTTCGGTAAAAATCGCTCACCTATTCACTTTTTTTGCAAGAAAAATCACATGCCGCCCTGGTTATAGTTGTTAGAAAGGTCAAAGTCAGTTTTTTTATATAGCGGCCGAAATACGACAGATGAGAGTTCTGTCTGAGAGTTGCCATGACCTAGACCAATAAAATTGCTGAACAAAGTATTTCTCCATCTCTTCATTGTCACTCTATATAACAAAGGGTTAAAAACGACTTCCGGCAACGATTTTACGTTCACATGTCCGCCGTATTCGACTGTACTTCGTTGAAAGTGGTATCAAATGAAAGGTATTGATGGTATCGTCAAAAAAAGGTGAATACGAGTACGTTGCAATTTGTCCGAGTTAGAACGGTTTAAGGGAGTTAGTCTTCGCCACATTTGGCAATTGATGAACGAGAGCTCTCAGCCACTCGTACGTATGCAAGAACGTGTATCTTTGTTGTTTTAGAAGATAAAGCATTGGTTTCTCCGGTGTTTTGTAAGTAGAAGTGAGAGAAATTGGTGAAAATGTTGGGCAGCTGGAATTAGTGTTACAATTAGTTTTAGAATTTTTTTTGGACTGTTGGGAGTCAGATCATTGGTTTCTTCTCTTTGGCAAAGCCTCAGCTTTGTAAGAAGAAATTAGAGAAACTTTTGAAAATTTTAGGTAGCTGGAAATATTGTTTAAATTTTTAAAGGTAATCGAAAAATCTTTAATGGAATTGAATCTGGGCACTGTCGGCCCAAGGACCGCCGAGCTAGGGCCGTTTAAGTAGTTTTTAGTCTTTTGTACAGAACTCGAGTAAATCTTTTCCGATTTTCATATTTGTTTTTTGTTTAAAAGATCTGGGCATGGCCGACAATGTATGGAAAAAATTTTTTTTAAATTAGTGTCCCTGGACTTAGCTAGGACACTAAAACCGAGTCTATGCCATACGTGTTTTTTCTACATAACTCGAGTAAATCTTTTCCGATTTTCATAATTTTTTTTGTTTGAAAGATCTGAGCATGGTCGACAATTTATGGAAAAAACTTTTTTGAATTTTAGTCCTTGGACTTAGTTAGGGCACTAAAATCGAGTCTCTGCTAGGGCTCTATGTGTTTTTTGTCCATAACACGAGCAAATCTTTTCCGATTTTCATAATATTTTTTTTAAAGACCTGAGCATAGCCGAAAATTTATGGAAGAAATTTTTTTAAATTTGCGTCCTTGGACTTAGCTAGGGCACTAAAATCGAGTCTCTGCTAGGGCTCTATGTGTTTTTTGTCCATAACTCGGACAAATCTTTTCCGATTTTCATAAATTTTCTTTTGTTTGAAAGACCCTAGCATAGCCGACAATTTATGGAAGAAACTTTTCTGAATTTGAGTCCTTGGACTTAGCTAGCTAAGAATTTAGAAGATCCACAAAAATATTGTCCAATGTAGTGTCAAAGAACCTACCGGAAGTAAGTCTTATGCCATCTCTGACCATTGATTTCGTTGGCCGTAATGTTTTACCCTACTCCATATCACGAAAAGAGCCAACCTAGTTTCTCAAGTAAATTCTGAAATGTAATTCTCAACTGCCATTGTTCTAGAGATATGAGTCATCCCTCCCAATTCTAGAAGTGGTTAAACACATGATTAAGCTATTTTTCCCTAAAACTTGTTCTCTTGAAACGAAAATGAACAATTTCCGTGTTGAAGTTTTTGGACACCTCTTCGATCACATATCCGGAACTACTTGACTTATTTTTCTCACCTTGCCTTGATAGTCGTCCTATGGGAACTGATCAAAACAATTTCATGTTATCAGTTTGATGCCATATATTTGAATGCTGAATGTTCTACAAAATGTACTGCTTAGGTATATAGCAGATTCAAAGGTAACTCGATATAAAATAATTTAATTTGTTTTCAATGAACATTTGATTTATGTGTGTACCACATACGTCCCCCTGTCGAAAAAACTGAGCCATGTCCAATTGGATTGACGAAAATTGGGTTCACGAAATTTTGAATTGATAGTTGATGGTTCCATGTAGTATTTGATCGAGTTGAATTTTGAAGAAATGAGCCAATGGAATTTGCCAAAGTGTACCAATGTAGTTTGATGAAATGTACCAATGGAATTTTGACGAAAAAACATGGTTTAAAAATTAAGTTATTTTCTAAGTTGAAAGTAACTTTTTTGGTTTGCTTAATTGAATTAACAGAAGGTGTTACTGGAATTTCGAATCAAGGTTTGAGACGGTCAATGCTGATGACTTTTTCTTTTCCTTTGATTTTTAAGGTAAAAAATTTTGCATCTCGTTTTAAGACTTCATATGGTCCATCATAATTGGGTTGTAGCGGTTTTTTATAACCATCTTTACGGACGAAAACATGAGAGCAGTCTTGGGGATTTTTAAATATAAAAATCTTTTGTTTATGGTGATTGGAGCTTGGAATAGACTGAATATCATCCATAGTTCTTTTTAATTTTTCAACAAAAGTGAATGCGTCTTTTGTTGTATTTGTTTCAGTTTTGTGAAAGAAATGATATGGAAGTTGGATGTTTGTTCCATAGACCATTTCAGAGACTGAAGCATTTAGGTTTGGTAGGATTACTGATCGTAAACCGAGCAATATTATTGGAAGTGAGTTTATCCAATTTGGATTTGTATGACACTTGATAGCGTTTTTTAGTGTACGGTGCCATCTTTCAACGATACCATTTGCTTGTGGGTGGTAACTGGTAGTTCGTTGTTTGTTAGTTCCAAGTAATTTATTCAGTTCTTTGAATAGATCTGATTCAAATTGTAGACCTTGGTCTGTAGTAATGATGTTTGGAACACCAAAACGAGAGATCCAATGAAAAAGTAATTTTTTAGATACTGTTTCAGCAGCTGAGTCTTTCATAAGTATGGCTGGCTTCAGGCCATCTAGTAAAGCGATCAATTATTGTTAAACAGTATTTATATCCTTTGGATGGAGGAAGGGGTCCAACAATATCTATATGGATATGATTGAAACATTCATTTGGAATGTCAATCGGTTGTATTGGACTAGAATTACAATACAAGATTGACAGAATTTCTTGATGTCTTTTGACATTGTTGGCCAAACAAAATCTTTTTTGATAAGTTCTGTTGAAGCTTTGATTCCAGGATGTGATAATTTGTGATATTATCAAAAATAGTTTTTCTGAAACTTGGAGGAATAACTGGTCGAAGTTTTCCTGTTGAAATATCACAATGGATATTTGATCCATTATAATCCGTTTTAATTATTTTCAGACTGGAATCAAGTTTGTTGAAAAATCTCTTATCTTGATTTTGTGCTTCAGAAAGTCGTCTGTAATAAATTGAACTTTCAAAAGATAGTGAATATATTTGATTGATAGTTGCGATACGTGATAATGTGTTCGCAACTACATTCTTTTTTCCTGGTACGTGAAGTATGTGTTGGGTCGAATACTTTTCGATGAATTAAAACTTTGAATTTCTTCAACAATTCATTTATTCTGTATATTCGACTAGAATACTTGTTCAACAATTGTAACATAAAAACCTATATCCTTTTTCTTGTCAATTTAAATTCAACAAAATTACCCAATCAACAAAAAACGTTACGTTACGTCAAACTCCCAACATCCTCCCGACCTTGAACATTCCTATCGTTCAACAATTCAATTTAAATCTAATTCTTCATCATTTAATGGTAAAATACAAAGATTGTGAACTGACCTTTCTTCTAGACCAAAACTTGTCTTCAGTTCTGCAACCATTTCCCTTACGTTGCATCCAGGTTTGATCTTACCAGAGACTGTAGCTGTTCTCAATTGAGCCACTCGAACGTGACTGTCCTTTCCGGGTTTTATTTTGACAACTCTTGCCATCATCCATTTCATCGGTGGTGAGTCGTCATCCTTGATGGTAACCAATTGACCAACTTTTAAATTTTCCATTGGAGATTTCCATTTGGTTCGCTGTTGAAGTGTACACAAATAGTCCTTGTTCCATTTCGACCAAAATTCTTGAACTTGTCGTTGCATTAGCTGGTAACGATCCAGACGGTTCAATTTTATGTCTTGTAGATTCGGTTCAGGAATTGCCACCAATTGTTCGCCAATCAAAAAATGTCCAGGTGTAAGAACGTTCAGATCGTTCACATCATCACTTTGCGGAATAAGCGGTCGTGAATTTAAAATCGCTTCGATCTGGCATAAAATTGTGTCCATTTCTTCGAACGTAAATGGCGTTGGACCCAACACTCGACGCAAATGAAATTTCGCCGACTTGACGGCACCAACAAAGTTCGATCCATTATCACTTCGCAATTCTCGTAGTACACCCTTCCGTGAAGAAAATCTCTTGAATGCTTCTAAAAATTTCTGAGTCGTTTGATCGGAGACGACTTCCAAATGAATCGATTTGGTGGCCAAACAAATGAACACTGCTATGTAACCTTTCGTGACGTCATATTTTCGTACATTCAGTGTCGGAACTTTAATTTGAATAGGCCCAGCATAATCGACTGCACTTCTCAGGAAAGCACGTTGACTCGTTAATCGAACACTAGGAAGGTTGCCCATGATTTGACCACTTGTACGACCACGAATTCGACAACATTTCACACAATTTTTCGTGAATCGTTTGACCAAAACTCTCGCTCCGATGATCCAATATTTTTGACGAAGCTGGCTTAGCATTAACGTTATACCAGCGTGAAAATTTTCCAAATGTATTTGCCTGATGATCAAATTTGTTATCGGGGCATTTTTCGGTAAGATAATCGGATGTTTTTCGTTATATGACAACAACGAATTCGACAATCTGCCACCAACTCGTAACAAACCATCCGGGCCAAAGAAAGGATTTAACGAAATCAATTTGTCCTTTCGTTTCAATTTTTTGTTCGCAGCCAACAATTTCAATGATTCAGAAAACTGATTACGTTGAGCAAACTTGATCATGAGGTTCAACGCATCATCCAGTTCCACAACCAATGGCTGACCAATGTATCGTTTATGTTTTCCCCGAGCAATGTCAATAAACCTGATGACATACACAACATTCTTTTTAGCGTTATCAATGAAGAAAACTTACGTGCCAACGTATCGAATCGATCATCCGTAACAACCACTGGACATGCCATAACTGATTTCTTTGCTTCGATTTCTGTTTCAGTGTTTGAAGGTGGTACCAAATTCGGTCAATGCGATTCGTTTTGTCTCAACCACAGTGGACCATTCCACCACAAACTATGACATTTCAATTTGATTGCACTGATTCCTCGGCTAGCACAATCTGCGGGGTTTTCTTCTGATGGAACGTATCGCCAACTCATTGATGGAAATGTACTTTGAATCTCCGAAACACGATTAGCCACAAACGTTTTCCAATGAACCGGTTCTTTTTTCAACCAATCGAGCACAGCTGTGTTGTCACACCAAGCAAATAAATTGACTTTTTCCAACTGCAGCGAATCGACTACGTAATTTAGCGAACGTGTCAGCAACACACTACCTCACAATTCCAACTTCGGTGTGGAAATTTGTTTCACAGGTGCAACTCGAGTTTTCGCAATGACAATGTTCGTTTTGTAGTTTCCATCTTCTTGTCTCATTCGTGAATAAACCACAGCGGAATATGCGTCATCGGAAGCATCCGAAACGCCATGCAATTCCAAACATTTCTTCGAATATGAGCTCAACCAACGAGGAACGTTAATGTCATTGTGTTCGAACAATTGTACGTAAAATTGTTCCCATTCATCTTTGATGCAATCACTGACTGGTGTATCCCAATCGATGCCTAATCGCCAAATTTTTTGTAATAAAATTTTCGCTTTGATTACTGTTGGCAGTAAACCAAGTGGATCGTACAAACTGGCAACGGCTGACAAAATCGATCTTTTCGTCACAGGAATTTTCTTTTGATCGACTTGAACTTTGTAACCAAAAACATCTGTGCCAGGATGCCAATGTAACCCCAATGTTTTGCACGAATCTTGAAATGGAACGTCCCAAATGTTGTCAAATGCTTTTAAGCCATCATCAATCGATTGCAAAACGATGTCACAATTTGATATCCATTTACGTAACAAAAATTTGCCTTTGTCCAACACGGTTTGAAGTTCACGTACCAATCGAATGACTTCGTATGTATTGTCTGCACCTGTCAACAGATCGTCCATATAAAAATCATCAAAAATTACCAATTTTGTTCTGCTATGTTCATCGCATTCAAGCTCAGCCAATTTTTGTAAAACTTTCACGGCCAAAAGTGGAGCGGATGATGTACCAAATACTATTGTGGTCAGCATGAACTCTTTGATTGCGTCTTCAGAACATTCTCGCCACAAAAACTTTTGAAAACGTTGATCTTCCAATGCGATGAGTATTTGCCTGAACATTTTTTCGATATCAGCCGACACAACGATACAATGTCTTCGAAATCTGATGAGAATACGTAGCAAATCTTGTTGAAGACGTGGACCGACCATTAACTTGTCATTTAACGAAATTCCATTTGAACTTTTGGCAGCAGCATCAAACACAATTCTTGTCTCTGTTGTTGTTCGTGTTGGTTTTATCACTGCATGATGTGGTAAATAGAATTCGTTGTCGTGATGATCCATTGTACATAACTTCGCATGACCAAATGATTCCAATTCTCGTATTTGATCGACATAAACACTTCGCAATTGTTGATCTTTCTCAAAACGACGTTCCAAATAACCAAATCGTTTCGTAGCTATCGTCCTTATCATCATCATCATCATCAAACTTTATAGACCGTTAGTACCTTCCGGGGTGAGGTCGCAACCCCAGATTGGTGAACTATCGTCCTCCATGCCCTCCTACTTCACAATGAAACGACCATCTTCAGTACGGGAAAAAGTTCGCTCAAAATGTTCTTCGCATTTTCTGTCTTCCATTGACTTGGTGGAAATATTAGGAACTTCTTCTATTTCCCAAAACTTTGCGAGTGTTTCTGATATTGACAGATCTACCGTAACCGAAAATAATTTTGAACTTTCCGAACATGTCGCTGAAACCACGGGTCCAGACAAAATCCATCCAAGATGTGTATTTTGAGATGTAGGGTAACCAAATGGACCATGAACTTGTGGTTCGTTCTTTAATAGTGACAGGAAAAATTCAGCACCAATGAGCAGATCAATTTTACCAGGCTCGTTGAATTTACAATCAGCCAATTCGAGTCCATTGATGTATTACCAATCTGACACATCAATCGTTGTGTTAGGTAACTGTGATGAAATATTCTTCATGACCACTGCGTTGAAATTCAAACGAAAACTGTCATCCACGCATGATTTCATCTCGACCAAAGCACCCTTTCGATATGTACCAGCTTTGACTCCTGCGATCCCCGTAACTGGAACTTCACATGAAAATTGTTTCATTCCCAGTCGTTGAACACAATCTTCTGTTACAACTTGACGTTGAGCACCTCCATCCAAAAATGCACGTACAATAACCCAATTTCCTTCTGTCGCACGAACCTTTACCAATGCAGTTGACAATAGAACTTGTTTCTCAACTACAGA
>CM055403.1:191991639-192002236 GCA_029228625.1 Pseudolycoriella hygida | reverse complement strand
CAATACCATGATAACTTTCGTTTAATTTCTTTCAACATTAATATACGTGAATTTATTGTGAGAAAAATAATTTTTAAGTGCAAAAAGTGAAACCGTTATGATGTTGAAATGGCTTTCATTGTTATAATATTTGTAAATTGACATATTTCGATTAACGATACATAAATCACACCATATATTTTAACAATGAGCAAGCCACATGTGGTGATTGTCTTAGTTTTTGTTTGCACCAAGCTTTGCTGAAGTTTTCGATTCACAAGCGATGCAAACAATCTCAATTCAATTAATCGATACTTTATTTCTCATTTAAATCTCCGATATTATTTCTATGTCGGAATTTGTATTTTTCTAATCTATTATTCAAAAAAAAAAAAAAATAATTACTAGTTTTGTTAATGTTTTCATTAATAAATTGAACTTGAACTTGACATATGGGAGCACCGAGACGCAAAGCTATACAAATACCAAGGGAATTGTTGTCCAATGTTGTTCCCACATTTTTCTATGGGAATGCGTTCAGCCAAGCGTTGGATTCGGGGCATTGCAGCGCGTTAAATCTGGCGATGTCATGCATGCTCGTGAAATTGGATCTTCTTTGATGATCCGAGATACATTTATCAAGTCCCAATGTTTTTGATGAACAGTATTTGGAGGAATGGAACGGATACGAGAGTTCCAGGAATCGAGAGCGCAGTCCAAGTTGCTAATCAATGTGTCGTTTGAAGAGTTGAGAATTTCAGAGACGATAAATGAAGCGCCATGCACTGAGCTAATGAAAGCTGGCAGAGCTATATCTTCCAGTCGACGAGTTCCTAAACCGCCAAATGATACTGGCAACGTTGCTAGTGTCCAAATTTTATTTTTGAGTTTGATATTGAGGATACTTTCTAGTGTGTCGTGAAGCAATGAGTCGAAAGAGGTTATGAAATTATTAATATTCCATGAAGGACTCGAACGTATGAGGTAAGTAAGTTTTGGTATGGCAAAACAGTTTTTTAGCAGGAAGAAAGCAGAATGTGCGTGTAGATTTTCAAGTCGGTTAAACATTTTCTTCGCTTTTTCCAAAATCGGAACGGCCATGTTGTCAAATCCGTCATCGATAATCGGTGCTCCAAGTAAAATAAAATCTGCTGCGGGAACTACGCGAATACCCGGCGCGATTGATCCGAATTGTTGCACGATGTTGTGGCCGATTATTTCTGAATGGAGGAAAATTTCTCATTTAGACGGATTAATTGTCAAACCTAATTCGCTAAATAACTCAATGAGACGGGAGAAATCGTTTAGAACAATGACAGGTAAGTCGCTGATGGTACCGTCGTCTTGAAACTAAACGTTCAGTTTAGTCTCCATTTCGTCAATGATTGGTTGGGTTGCCAGTGGAAACAAAAATGAGGCTGCGGGGTCGCCCTGTTGAACTCCTACTACAACTGAGTTGAAGGCGTTCACGTAGTCGATCTTCAGGGCGGTCTTGTCAGCGTTTGCTGGGCTTGTGACGAAGTTTCTCACAGCGTGAACGGCAGCCTCGCATCCGTGTTTAACGCAGAATCCCATCTGCTTGGTTCCGAAATAGTCGCCAATGACTCCTTTTGCTGTGAAACGTGTCGACGGATCGAAAGGCCACCTTGCTTTTTGGTCAAAGCGCACAGTGACGCTCCGAACAGATATCGGCAAACTATCGGGTTTACTGCGCCCCGAAACATAAAATTACATAGATCAGTGACAGCTGTTAGGACATCGACGGCCGCACTTCCGGCAGAAATTGAAATCAAATCTTTAAAGAATTGCGGGCGAACTGTGGAGCCTTGTGATTGCTCTTTTCACTTGAGTATTCGTAACTTCAAGATGGGCGTCGGACGCTGTTGGTTGAGGTGGAAGAGAATTTTTTCCTCGCTGGGATTGAACCCGGGTTTATTTTATTTATTTATTTATTCATTCACTCTACAATTTAGATTAATAAAAAGCAATATGAGATTACCACTGTGCGTAGCACTTTAAAGGTTAATCCCGGAAAAAATTTAAGCCAATTTGAGTTAAAAGAAAAAAAAAACATTTTGTGAGTAATTATTAAAAAGAACTTTTAAGCCAAGAAGAACATTTTCTTCTTTTGGACACTGGAAACTAGAAATAATAAAGAAATAAGAATAAAGTAAATTATAAATAAAGAAAAGTAAGAAAAAGCTAGAAACGAGACTATTCTTGGTGGAAAGCCAGTACGTTACCACTGAGCTAACCGCCATATGTTAATAATAAAATTGATTGTAGTAAACGCGTTGGACCTTTGTCCAAAAATGATTATTTGAGATTTAACGAAACTAAATTCGAACGCTTCATTGAACCGGAAAAGCAAAGTTGCTTTTAAAACCTTTGCTTAAAACCTATGTTGTTTTATGCACGAAATTGTATTTTTTCATGTTTGCTTAGAGAACCGAAAGTACTTTCGGTTCTCTTATCAAGCATGAAAAACTCAATTCACGAAAATGACATGTCCTCCTGATGTAAATAAATATTGTAAATTTAAGGTACAAAAATTAAAATAAATAAAAGCGTGAGACACTCGACTCTGTAAGCATTTTTTAAATTTATGAATAGTTTTTGAACAATAACTACAAAATGCGGACGCCTTTTCAAGGGGAGGGGTGTATGTGAAAAACATGCGCTCTATACATTCTGAATTTTTTTCCATGTATTTTTCAATGCAAGAGGGAGGGGTCTGAAATCCGTCTTGTTTAGCGTCAGCCCCTTATAATGCCAACAAAAATAATTCACTTTGTGGCTTTGTGCCGGATATTAAGCTGTACTCAATTTTGCGGGTGCATGATAAATTAGGATGGGAGTTGTGGGAAATGCTACTTTTCAACGAAAAATACTACTGAACTTTGTCAGTTCATTAATATCGTCTATATTTGAAAGTTTTTCGAAAATACAAATGTGTGGAAACGTTCTCTTTTCAGCGGGTATCTTTATCTGCGAAATTTTGAACATTTTAGCACTACATATGTCGATTCCAACCTCTCACATACATTTCCAAATTTATGTTTCGTGAATTTTACGTACGGCCGTTTAGTCTCAAAAAGAATTTCGTCGACGCATTAAGTAATCCGTATTTTTTTTTGTGTTCTTTTTTCAAACATACGTACTTTTTCTTCTATTTTTTCAAGTACTGAGCTGTATTTTTTGCACATTTGCCACATTTGTTGTGCCAGTCTGCTTTTTTTTATCGAAAAGTGAAATTTTATTTTTTTCAAGTTGCACATTTGTCGTTCCCGTCGCACATTTGCCATGGGTCTATGCACATCTGAAAACTTTGACAGGGAGTTGCGGGAAACGTTCACTTTTTCCACATATTTTCAAATGGTAACATTCACATAATGAACAGCAATTCTGTGGAAAAACTCAAAATTTGTAACCAAAAGCTCTTGGAAAATTTTACAATGATCCTGAACAATAGTGAAGTGTTTGAAACGTGTCCACATTCAGTAAAATAGTCTCAATTTGTTAATATTGCAAATATCACCCACTAAGCTATTCTAAAGTCACCGATAAATAATCGATTCTCTAGTAGTAATTCAAAAAAACATGCCTTACAAATTTTCGTTTCATTTTATTTGAACAAATTATTTCGTTAAAGTATTTACATGACAAAGATTACTAGAAATTTACATCGAATAATTGAGTTTATTCGCTCTTTACTTCTTCTTTTTACACCGAGATGTGCACTAGCATCACTAGAAAGTGATCCGGAAGTGGTCACATGTGCCTGTCACATCTAGTCAAATTTGCGTTTTTTGGTCAAATTCGCGAGATGTGACTGTCACATGTGATGCATCTTACACCGCCTCACGTAAAATACACGAAACATAAATTTGGAAATGTATGTGAGAGGTTGGGTTCAGTTACAGCGACTTGCATAAATTTATAGGACATACGACGAGTTGCGTATTAGAACTGAATAATACAGTTTCATACTATTAAATATCGTAGACATTATTATTCGTAATATTGATCCATTGTACGGATTGCAGACACAACGCTGTGTTAACTTTTCACAATTCCCGCAACTCCTGAACGATTAACAGAAATGATTATCAACCTACAAAAAGTAAGAAATGTAAATCACGTTTGATGTGTTATAAGAGCGATGAAAACCTTCTCGCCGGAAAAACGATGTTTTCCTTATAGATGACCGTTGTTCAGTGGTAGTGTTTGAACTGAATTTCAATTCGATATTAACCCTTGAGTATGTCTTCATTCAACAGAAGTTCAGGCAAGCTTTTAATACGGGGGAGCACCGAAAACTATTCAACGAACAACATAACGTTGTATAACAACGTATACATTGTCGATATACGAACCTATTCAAGCAAAAGCAAACGCAACAGTTGGAAATCCCTGTGAAAAATTCTAAAAATTGATATTTTTCTTCAGTCGTCATTCTAGCTTCGTGCGGGATAGGACACAAATATTTGGAGTGTGTAAAATCAAGAACAAAACCAACAACAACAACTGGAGTGTATGAGTAAATGAAAATTGATAAATTGTAGATTAAGGTGAATTTATTCTGTGAATTTGATTTTCGAAGTGTGACACATTCTCATTTTTGATCAGTTCTGACGTTAAAAGGATTTTGTCAATTTTATTGTTTTTGTTGTGCAAATGACAGGCGTAATGCCGACATGGAAACATAATTCAAAATTTTCGATTCATCTATTTTTTTGTTATTTATTTTGTAAATCGATTTGAAACTGCACATTTTCCGTGTGCTGCTTTTTTCGGTCAGGAGAACGCAATTTTGTTGACATTGAAATGGAACATAAAATTGAAATTATGTTTATGGATTAGGAAAAGTTGAACGAGAGAAAATGTAAAGTTTTTAATTGAATGAGGATATTGTTGGAAAGAGATTACCGAAAGAGAATGAGAGAATTATCAGCTTGCTGCTGGGGATAATATAGTCTAACGGATACGTTATTTCTGATTGAGGGTAGGTAATACTTCCACTGTATTTTCTATACTTTTCTTACAGTTAATACAATCTGGTTTTATGCTTAGAAAATGAACTTTTTCCATGTGGAGCTCACATATGGATTTGATTATGCAAAGATAGTGCTGTATATCATAGAATATGTTTATTACAGAAAGATCGTAAATTTCATTAGTTTAACTAACTAAACCATAAAGGAAAAGTCAATCCATTATTTGATTGACTGTTTTCTTTTGTGGAAAAATAAAGATAAGAAAGTATATTGTGGCAAAGAGTAGCGGAAATATATTACCTTTCGGTTATTGCCGACCGTACGGAAATTTTATTTCTATGTCGTAAACATAACCAAAGACCCGTACGTATCAGAATAGATGTGGCAAACCGAACAGAATTGCAAATTGTTGCAAAGTTTTTAAAACTATCGGAATGCGAACGACCCACAGAAATTACTCAAGGGTTTGTCGGAAACTCCTGAAGTACGGCAATTATGGAAAGGGACATATTCCGGGATTAGGTCATTTTTCGTGTTCTCTAAAATTTTATTCTTTGTAAGTTTGCCTTTGGAAGCAACCTTCTTACTCTCATAATCATTGAGATATGAGTCATCCCTCCCAATTCTAGAAGTGGTCATATCTTAGGATTGGGCCATTTTTTCCTAAAACCCGGAAACAAATGTTCTCTAAAATTTTATTCTCTGTAACTTTGCCTTTGACAGGAAATCTGCATTTTGCATAGTTAAGCAAATACAGACGAAAAACCATCTGCTTTCTTATTTGGTCGAGTAACTCAATTTACTCCATTGCACTGCTCCCAGTGCCAAAACCACTGACCCGATTTCTGCGAAAATTTTTCCCAGTTCTGTGAGATCAAATGCTTTCATTTGATACCAAAATGAACAATTTTCATGCTATACTTACTGACATATTTGCGAAGAAGTTTCATCGACCCCCAAAAATCCATATTTTTGGACACTTCTTCGACCACATCTTCGGAACTACTTGACCGATTTTGCTCATCTTCGAACTTGAATCACGAAATATATATACCTTCAGTTGAGAAGGACGAACGGACATTTTTTTGTTGCAAATCCATCATCTCTGGACGATAAAAAATGTATCCCCCAACCAGAGCCTATCCTTGCGAAATTTTCCGCAAACTTTAACCAAATTTCGCAAACCAGTTCACAAAGAATAGGCCCTGCTTCCAACTCCCGCCTCGATCTACCCCATGTTACAATAAAATTGTATGTAGTGAACGAATAGAACCTTTGTACTTCGTACGGGTCCAAACAACAAAATGATCAAAACAAGTCAAATTATGTTACAAGGTTTCGACTGATGTGTAGGATTCCGACGATTTCAAACAGTAGGATCATGGGCGCGCGGTAGCGATGCGCCCGTGACGCAAGTTCCCATACGAACAAAAAATTCAGAATTTTTTTTTTCGCAGACTTCGGAACCATATATACAGCTAAGTTTTGCCTTTTTTCCCTTGCGTCATACCCTCTGAGACCTAGTTCATTGGATTTCTTGTAAAATTTTGATTGAAATCGACATTTTACTCATTATAATCTGTCCAGTGGATCCGAAGATATGACCTTTAGAAAATCGTCATTTTCCATACAAAATATGCTGCTTCATATAAGCCCAAGTTAATGGAAACATCCTTCGTTAGTTAGTGGGTTAGTTAGTTAGTTTAAATATCAGCCAAAGACTGTCTTTTTATTCATTAGGGCTGAAACACACTAGCAATTTGAATTGTCGATCTCAGCAATTTCCATACTAGTTTTCAATTCTAAAATGTTTATTTCCCTGCAATGATTTTTCGCTCTATTGTGAAAATATACGATGAACTATTAAGAATAACAATGGAGAAAAAGGTTAGCAAAAGGAAACGTCCCATGTGTGTACAAAAAATACTAATTAATTAATTAATTAATTAATTAATACTCTGATTTTTGTTGAGATCACTGAAACATTCAAAATGTCACAAAATGTAAACAAGATCACAAAACTTCAACACTCAGAATCGCCATCTTCATAAAAATTAACTACTGCACGAAAATTACACTACTGCATAAACTGCAAACATGCCAACTGCAACCATGAACATGCCAAGCAAAAATCAAAATTGCATTAAATAAAATAATTCCAATAATTCCAAATTTTTTTATTATCGAAATTATTAATGTAAAAAACCTACCGAATGGTATAAAAAAATAAAAAAAATTGCAGGCGCCTGCCTAATTGGGATAAGAATTATTAAACATGTAATAAAAGTAATTGCCTACCTTTACGTAATTCCTCAATACCACTATTGGTGATAATCTTGGGCAGTTGCCAATTTGGTCAATTTTTATTTTTGCTACTAAAAGTGACCAGTGTTGGTGAAAATGATGGGAAGCTCGGTGGAAAAGTAGGACGGGGAAAACGGTAGTACGGGGAAAACGGTAGTACGGGGAAAATGGTAGTATGGGGAAAACGGTCGTACGAAAAAAATGGTAGTATGGGGAAAACTGTAGTGCGGGGAAATCGGTAGTACGTAGGAAAAGCGGTTATACGGGACGGGGAAAGCGGTTGTAAGGCGAAAGCGGTAGTACGTGGGAAAATGGAACGACGGGAAAAGCGAGAGTACGGGGAAAGCGGTTGTACGGGGAAAGCGGTAGTACGTGGGAAAACTGTAGTACGTGGGAAATTGGTAGTACGGGAAAAGTGGTAGTACGGGGAAAGTGGTAGTGCGTGGGAAAAACGGATTTGATATATTATATATAAAGATGAAAAGCTTCATAACACACACGTTTTTTAATTTATCTTCTGGCGTGTCCACGTCTCTTTTAACATTTAGTGTAATATTTAACTGACAACAAATTTGAATAAACTTATACTACCATATTTCTTATTCATCTACCTTTCGGTCCTTAAGCTACAAATCTCCGACCTGGCAACCTATAATGCTTGATGCTTGTCAGCGTAGCCCCTAGGGGCGGAGATTTAACTTGTAACAGTTTATAACGTGTCACTATTGTCCATTATTTTATTTGAAACAACACGACGCAAAAACGTTACAAATAACCGAAACTGGTATAGTCAAACATTTAAAAATGAGAAGACGAACGTTTCTCACGCCGAAAATTTGTAACCGACAAAGTGACAAACAGTCAAACTTTTGACTTTTAAAATTATTAATTCTGAGAATTCTTTTGTTCAAACAAATGAATAAAAAGTGAACTCTCACAATAAAACGGAATTGGTAAAAATGCACTTAATTTATTTTACTTTATATGCGACGCTAAGTCTCCCATTAAATGCCAATTTTTGAGATGGTAAATGTGCATTTATTGCATTACTCTGAGTATTTATCCGTCTCGAGTGATAAATTCGTCCCTCTAGTGGGATAAATATTCGGTCAGACTAGAAATTTTGAATAAAAAACTCTAACGCTAAGAATCAAACACCGAACGTTCCGCGTCGTGGCCACTTCACCACACAGCCCTAGAATATTAACGAATAGCGAATTGTATACTCGCAGCTAATGTGATTCAATTTCAATCTCACATAACATGTGAGTAATAATGTGATTCAATTTTGTTTTGTTCATCATATCTAGTTGCAATAGTTTGATAATTTGAATATTTTGAGCAAGAAACAAACATAGCAGTCGGTTTGGCAAAAATGTAAACAAACGAATACATTGCATTCCAAACAGCCCTTCTTGGTGCCCATTAAAACTTGTACTTCCGGTGCGGCTCGGCTTACCAGGCCGTCCCACTGTATTCATTCTCGGTAAAAACAATTACACACAGCCTCGGACGGGTGTTGGATACGGTGTACGACCAACGCTCGACTTGACAGGTACCCCATCGTTGACGGTCAGGCAATGCAAAATAGTTGATGGTTTGTTTATTGGGAGTCTAAACGTTAATGGGGGTTTTCGGAATCGCAGGGAGGAATTAGTGGATCTGGCAAAGGACTACGGTATAGACATATTGGCGTTGAGTGACGTTAGGACGAAGGGACAGACGGAAGAGCACGTAGGCGGGTATAAGGTGTTTTTGTCCGGGGCTCAGTCTGGTAGGGCAAATTGGGGGGTTGGAATCGCAATCAGGAAGGAGTTGATCAACTTTGTCCTGGATGTTCGTTTCGTAAATGAAAGGCTGATGTGGGTCTCTGTAAAGTTAGCGGGGGGAATTTATCGCCTGGTTAGCGTATATAGCTCTTGCGAAGGCAGTGATGCTGCTGGCTTGGACATTTTTTACGAACAGTTGGGGGACGTGGTTAGCAAAAAGGGAAATGAATCTCTGATTTTGATGGGGGATTTTAATGCAAGAATAGGAAATTTTAAAATGGGTTAGCAATAACCAACTCTTTCTATAGGCACAAATGGATCCATCGGTATACGTACGTCAAGGAGGGTTTGGATCACAAATCCATCATTGATTACATGATTATAGAACAGGACAGGAGACAGGTGGTCAGGGACACACGTGGTTTCAGGGGTTTCACTTTTGGTTCTGACCACTACTTTTTGGGTACCCATCTGTCGGTTGGGAAACTCTGTCAGACTAAAAGGAAGAAGGTGGTAAGTTGCAAATTTCGTGTGGGCAAATTTAGGGAAGAGGCAGTAAGGTCTCGTTTTATGGCAAAATTCGCCGAAGGGTTTGAGGGGCTTCCAGCTGACTGCGGGGACATTGGGACTGAGTGGGCGAATTTTAAGAAATTTATCTTGGGTGCGGCTGAGGAATGTCTGGGCAGTGTCACTAGCGGGGGTCGAAACAAAAAAAACGGGTTGGTGGAACGCCGATATCAGGGATGTTGTATTGGAAAAAAGGAAACTTTACTTGATCTGATTACAGGACAGGACGGCGGAGAAGTGGGATGCTTACAAGGCTTGTAGTAAACTGGTTAAGGATCTAGTCATTGAAGCGAAGGACAGGGAGGGGAAGAAGTTTGGGGAGGAATTGGAAAAGGCAGGTCGAGGCAGGGGTAAGAAATTTTGGTCAATGATTAAGGACATTAGGCGCGGTGGCGTGAAAGAAGGATGTAGTAGCATTTTAGATAAAGGCGGCGAGTTAATTACAGATAAGGGTGAAGTCTTGAAGACTTGGCGGGATTACTTTGAGGATTTATTTACATCTGTCAATCTGGTAGAAGAAAATGGGAGGGAGGCGGGTCCTAGCTTGGAGGTGGAGGAGGAAATTACACTGGATGAGGTGTCCCGGAAGGTCGGCAGATTAAGGGCAGGAAAATCCGCAGGGGTGGATGAAATTAGGACAGAATTTATTAAATATAGCGGATCAGGTGGGATCCAATGACTTTGTAGGATTTTCAATTTGGCTATGAGGTCTTCTACAGTACCTGCTGACTGGAGCTTCGGTGTTATTGCTCCAATTTATAAGAAGGGCAACCGTAAGGTTTGCAGTAATTACAGGGGGATATCGCTCTTGAGCGTGGTAGGTAAGGTGTACGCGAGTGTACTTGTTGACCGGGTTAGGAACATAGTGGAAGGTGTAATGGATGAGATTCAGGGTGGTTTCAGGCCTCTGAGGGGGTGTCAGGATCAGATTTTCTGTCTCAGGCAGACTATCGAAAAGCTTTATGAAAAGAACAGGGACTT